>OMLC01067230.1:0-12933 GCA_900302585.1 Regalecus glesne | reverse complement strand
GAGCAGAGTTGGAGCTGCAATAATGTGTGTCAGTTAGTTTGCCTGGTGACTTCTGCCAAGTACAATAATCTTGATATAAAGCAGGTTTGTTTACAAGCTGCACTCTTGTCACCCAAGTACAGAACTATCAGTTCACTCTGCTACGCTCCATAACTCCCAATCAAACCATCCATCCATGGATGGAAAGTGAGGGTGACCGTGGTGCATTTAATATTTATGGAAGCCGACTAGTATTTAACTGTCATAACCAAATTTGTTTCAGGAATGTGTTGATGGAAAAATAGAATTACACAGGTGCAGGGAGAAAAGCAGCTTTTACATGAACCATAATTAGAATTATTTAGAAAAAAATTACCTCTGCATTATTTGAGAACGGCAGGGACAGAATTGAGAGTGTATTATATATAGACTCTCTGTATGGGGGAAAAGCTAGAAATATCGAAGTGGGAGAGATGTAAAAGAAAAACTAAGAGGACAAGAGAGAGAGAGACAATGACGGAGACAGAGACAGAGAATACATGAGCTTGCAAGAGGAGAATGAGTGGTGACAAACAAGTAAAGGTATTACATGAGAAGGAGGAAGAGATTTTCTTCACTATTTCATTAAGCTTTACTCAGAGGTTTGCTTTCAACTGCGTCTGTATCAATAGAAGATCACAACAGAAACAGAATTTCCACCAGCACGGTTTAGTGGGACTACAGACTGACAGCTCAGAGCTTTTGCATCAGAGTTTAAATGCAGAGACACATTAGTGGAACACAATTAGCATTAGTGGCTACTGCTTGGCTAGCCACCAAAGCACTAGGTGTGTGTTGCTGGACTACTTTAAACTTAGCTTGATTAGGTTAATTAGTGTTTACAGTGATTAGTAGGATCTGAGAAGACATCAGGACAGGAAGATCGATAGGTGTTAAAAAGTTTGGCAAAGAGTTGAGCTTTAGATTAAAGTAATAGGGTTAGGGTCAATGCCAAATCATTATAGGGGCATTAGCATTTTTATTTTTTATACAATTAAGCTGTGAATTGGGGGCTGGAAAAGATATGTGTGATCAAGCATTATGGAGGATGGCTATGCAGAGGGGCAATGATGTACTGTGCATACATGAATTCCCATAAAACACATGTGTACAATATGTAGCGGTCTACATGTATGCACATACAAACCGTCGACGCATATACAAACACACTGGCTCTTAATATCACCACCACTAATGTAAGCATAGTCTAGGCTACTGTAACACTAATACAGAGCTTTTATAATAGCAAGTAAAAAGTTTGTCACCAGAAGACCTCACCCACACGATCACTTTTTTTTAAGACACAAGAAATGCTTACTGGGCACTCTGTTGATAGCCTTGAGGGGTCGAAGGACCCGCACCGTCCTGATGGCTGACAGGTTGATGTTCTGGAGGTCCAGCGAGTACTCTACCATACTGTGGTCAGAGAAAGAGAAAATGAACAAAAAGGGAAAGGGTGAAAAGCGCAACAGCTATCTTTTCATACTAATCGACTACAATAGTAAAGTAATAACAGTCAAGTCTCAAACCAGAAGCAAAAATAAGAAAAATGACTTTGGCTAGATCCACTAAGGGTCAACCTGCAACACTGGCTGTTAGCCACAGTCTTTTTTTAACAGGGGTTGCTCATCGATCAGCTAGTCTCAAGAATCCTCTTGCAAGTTCACTTTGTTTGAGTTTCACAAGACAGAAATTTATGTTGCATAGTGAAACAATAGGAAATTCTGAGAGCCACACTGGTGATGATGGTCTTAGGCAAAACACCATGGGAAGGAGACTATGAAATGGGAGAGAGGCGAAGAGGGGAGGCAGAAAGAAAGCTTTCTATTTATTGTAAGTGTTGAAAAGAGCATTCTATTCTAAGTGTTGCCTCTAGGATGTTGTGGCTCAGTCAGACCCTGGCATCTGTTAGCTAGTCATTTCCACAGCATGGCTAAGCTGTTTGTGCCCCCAAACCCAAACCACTTTCACAGGAGAATGGGTATGGCTTGCCATAACTGTGTATGTGTGTGTGAGGATAATATGCTGTACTGCTATAAAGCCCACAGAGGCACATTTTTAATTCTTGATATTAGGCTGTATAAATAAATTTGCTGGACTTAATTACTGCATTTATTGAGATAGATTTCTGTGTACTAATGTAGAGACACATGTTACATCTTATCCAAAGCCAATGTTTTCATCCCAGTGAGGAGTCTAAGGTATGGGAATGCCAGGCCACAGCCTTATGAAAATGTCAGACCATAGAGTTGTTGGAAAATAGTTGTTTTGGGGCTATGTGTTTTCACCTGGGCCGTACGGTGGTATTAAAGCTAGTCTAAACATTACAGTATCAGCAGTTGCTCTAATGACTGGATGTGGGTTTACTGAAAGGTTGCCAATGCCTGCTGGGAACAGAGGGCCAAAGAGGTAAAAGTAAGTTGGGAAACCAAGTGTTTTTGCTTGAGCAAGTGTGCATCTCTGTGTGATTACATTTAATTCTTTCTCTCCACTGATGTTACCCATTTAATGAGAGCTTTATTCAAATAAATTGGGAAAAGAGAAAAACCAGAACAATGGTTTTGAGTATGCGCGTGTGTGTGGGGGGGCAGTTGTTATACAAGGTTTTAGGTAATGCAAAATAAAATCCTGCGCAGACTACAACAACTTTTACACTATAATTGTATCCATGAAAATAAAAGGCATAGCACACTTTCAAGTCTTTTCAATCTTAGAAGCACCCACAATTTGCTTTTCTCAATGATCAACTCAAGCTACTGACGTGTCCAGATTTCAGTCATACAAATCAAACATGCTCGATATAGTTACGACAGCTCTGGCCAGAGGGAGCTGGATCCAGAGGCATGCAATTTGAATTTTAAATCCCTGTAAGATAACTGGGTCTATTTTTGTGCAGCTGAAATAACTTTTATGGCACAAAAGATGTCTGATTGGCAATTTCCTTCAGCACAAGGTGAATTTTTCCTGCATCCATCCGTTAGTTGATTCCAGGGTTTGAAAGGAACCTGCCTATATGGTGCAGCTGGGGTGGAGTTCATACAGATTGACTGGTGCAAAACAATTTCCATATCCATTTTAGCCGTACATTTTGTCTCGCCCTACAGGTGTTCAGTGCATGTTTAACTTCCGAAATGCGTTCAATGAGTTGTTTTCATGCAGCAGAGTGAGCCATGACTCATAGAAACATTCAGCCAAATGGATTTTAATGGATGTTAACCTATGCGTTTCACCCCACTGAAATGTTGCACAAAAGTAATGGCGGCAACTAACTGAACACAGCCTTCTAAAGTTAAGATAAAACAATGTCAATATGGGCTTATTGAATTGGACATGAATCATCATGCAGAACATTTAACCTAACTTGGCAAAAAGAAAGTATCTCTAGTCTGATAGCGTGTATCCACCAGTAGATACTAACTAGAGCCTGACATCTAGTCAGGCTATTAGACTGCAGTAGGCCATTGTGACTTTCCATGGCACAGGGGTTAGTCCCACTACCACAGTTGTTCAAGTCCAAAAGTCATGCAGCTTAGGTTCAATTTAGGTTGGTTTACAACTCCAACTTAATTGGCTATTTACTCATTTGACCCCAAATAATTAGATTTATTTAGAAATAATGGCACCACTCCTACATATGCATACCTCAATCCTTTATGTTTACTCTATAAACTGAACTGGAATATCATGGAAGTTAAATTACTGTCAAAATTGGTAAAAAATAAATCAGAGTACAGTAGAGATAAAAAGATCTGACATCTGCACATCAGCTGCCCATTCATACGTTGGATGACTCCTTCAATCATTGATTGACAGATCGATAGACAGACTTTCTGGATTGAAGTTGAATGCTTTCAGTGAATTTTAGAGAAACTAACCTTCCCCTAGCCTCTTAATAGCACCACCAATGAGTGTAGATATCTTCTTTATCATCAAACACAACTTCATTATCATGATGAAAAAGCCGACCATTGTGTGGATATCATGTGAACATAGGCAATCTCCTAGAAAAGGAGAATCATGTCTTCCAAGAAGTAAAGGCAATTGTGTGATAGATAGATAGAACCGACTACCGCAAATTCAAGACTTGTGTGGAAAGAGTTCAACTAGTTTGCCTGATAAACTTGTGAACACTGCCGAGGCAAATTTCTGTATCATGTCATCTACACAAATGGCCTGTTTTTTTTAAAAAATTACAATTGACAGAAATAATTGAAAAGGCTGACATGGGTATGCAAGCACATGAGCTGTGTCTTTTGCATTACCAAGTAGTGGAAAGGCTATGAAATAAAAAGTACGTCTTTGACAGCTAGGTCAAAATTACTATATTGCTCCAGTCTCGTTGAAAATAAAGTGATATGGTGCAGAAGGGGATGTAGAAAACAGCAGGCCAAAGGGCCACAGTCCTGAGCCACCTTTGCAGCCTCTGTCTGCAGGGGCTGGCTCTGGACAGAGCGAGGTTGGGAGATATTCATAGATAGATGTGTGAGAGAGACAAAGAAAAAAGGGGAAAGAAGAAGAGGCCAAGTTGTTAAAATACGGTGCTAGCGCCCCTGGGGAAAAGACATGGACCTAATGGCAGAATGTCTGCTGTGATTTACCATGGCAAGATTGGCACTACCCCCATACAATTAGCCAAGAACTAACCTAATGGATGCTGCCAAGAGGAAACAAAGACTGAAGCGTTTTCACACATGCACACACTGACAGACAGGCAAAGACGTAGACAAACACATATGCACACAAACACTTAAGCAGTCATTCATGCTTGCAAACACTTCCCTGACTAAACAGCCACATGTGCTCACATGTGCATACATTCAAGTAACATGCTCAAACACCACGCATTACACACTCTTTAAAGCCACAAGCTGATAGACTGCACTCTCATTACCCCCCCCATACACACAGACCATATACCATGAATGCATCTATTGGTGAGGCATTTTGATGTGCAGTTTAACGAATGCTTTTTCCATACATCTTAATATCACTATCCTATAACTAAATATCATGTTTTCATGTGCGTACACATATGCATATTGCCTTTTGCTTTCCCTGCCCAAGTTTTCAGTCATTGAATCTTTACACATGTGTAAAAAAAAAACTTAAGATATGATATTTGTACTTACCCAGCCATGACGATGAAAAAATCCAGTCTATTCCAGGTATCTCCAAGATAACAATGCCGTCCAAAAATACCCAGAGCCACCATCTTTACCACCATCTCCAGTGCAAAGAAAATGTAAATGAATGCATCAAACACCTAGGGGGAAGAGAAAGAGACGGAAAAGAAGAAATGAAGAGAAGAGGGAAGTAGAAGGTGAAGACAAACAAAACTACCTACTTAATCACACTGGAAAGTCATCATGTGTCATTTGCACATTTCAGTTAAATAGAAATGAAAAAACAAAACAAGATGAAAGGAAAAAGTGAGAGGTATGGGCCCTCAGCTGATGAGGCCTGCTCTTCAGAAAGAGTCTCTCTCTCTCTCTCTCTCTCTCTCTCTCACTCTCAAAAAAGGAAGAAACCTCAGGCAGGGCAACAGAGGAAGGATCTCTCTCCCAAGACAGACAGATTTGCAATTGATCTTGTGTGTACAGAATACAAAACAGAGGCTTACCATCTAATCTACCCAGACCTTGACTTGTGACCTTGTTTGGAGATGATAAATGTTATTCAATTCACTTGAGTGGTCATAATTACATTTTCATCAATGTATTTACAGAAAATTCGCCCTTTCACCAATTTTTATTCAGGTGGTGTCTGTCTTCCATAAACTGAATTCCTCTACCAGGCGCCTGGGAGTTTGCTGGTTCTGCTCAGTATCTTAGCTGTTCCTAAGACTGCACTCTTCTGGGAAGACCCCTCCAATGTCTTTTTCCTAGAATATGCTGGAGGTGGGTGGCATGGCTCTGTGGGTAGAGCGGTTATCTTGCAATCGGAAGGTTATAGCTTTGATCCCCGGACCAACAGAGAAGCGTGTCGGGGTGTCCTCGAGCAAGACACTGTTCCCCTAACTGCTCTATCCTGTGATAGTGATGACCTATACAGAGTATGTCCCTGCCTTTCACCTAATGAGGACCGAGATAGGCTCCATTTCCTCCGCGACCTGATTTAGGATAAGCGGTTGATGATGGATGGATGCTGGAGTCGCTCTCCCACTTTAAGAGGCCACAGCCCCTAGTGCTCATATCACCACTGGAACTATTGTGAATTTGACCTTCCACATTTGATCTAGCTCTTCCTTCAACCCTTGGCATTTCTCTAGCTTCTCCTGGTCTCCATTCCTGATGTTGTTCGAGGTTGCCATGTAATCTCCCGTCTTCTGCTCCTTGTCAACCATAACCACATCTTGCTGGTTAGTCATTCGGGAACTTGAAGTCCCACAGGAGCTTAGGCTCGCCATTCTCAACCACCTTTGGCAGCGCCTATCATTTGAAATTGGGGACTTCTAGTCTGTATTCGGTAGAGAGGTTCATGGACATTATCCCAGCCACTTGGTTACGTCTTTCAGTGTACACTTTCCCAGTGAGCATTTTACACCCTGCTATTAAGTGCTGAATGGTCTCAAGGGCCGCATAACCAAACAATACTCATACCTGCACCAGTTTTTGCTTTTGACTGGAAATCGACACGTATCAAAAATCTGTGACCTTCAGTTTTTCACCCACCAAGTGGGGCTTAGACACACTTTGTATGATTGGTCCACACTTCAAAAAACTGTCTTCCCATATCAGGGTCATTTCAATCCAGTCCATCTCCATGTCAGTTTTTTTAAAGTCCAAGCCAATAACATATGAAAAGAATAAAGCATGGCTACACTTCATGCGTTTTCTGCCTCTGTGTGTGTGTGTGTATGTTTCTAACTTCTTACGTGACTATTGTTAAAACAAAGGTTACTAACATACCAAATATTAAAAATTAGATATCTCCGCCATTGTGTAACAATGTATGCGTTTGTGCATCATGCATGTGTATACATCATGTTTCGTTGTTCCCTTCATGTGTGTGCTGTGTGTTTACATTGTCAGAATATGCTTCCTTTCTGTGGCTTTGCTAAAAATGTACATGATGCACGTATGAATCCTATCACACTGGAAGAGAGGACTCGCAGGAAACCTATTGTGACAAGGAAAGGGATTTGCAGGAGGTTGAAGGCAAAACTTTGGGAAAACAAACATGAAGGGAAGACAAGGGACTGAGAAATAAATGAAGGACAGACATGGTGAGAGACAGGGAGAGACTCAAAGCTCTACTGTGTCCTGGTTAGATCACTTGCTAAGCTCACTCTCAATTTTATTTTTGGATAAAAAGCATTTCTCAGTACTTCGCTAAGGGCCCTGTGACTGTTTATACACATGTTGGATATACAAGTTGGATATCCAAATTTGCTGTTGCCGTCTCTTGACACGGTAAAATGTAGGACCCAAAAATCCAGAAAAAGGCAAAAGAGCCATGGCTGCCAAGCTAAAAATGGGGTCAAAAATCATTGATTAGGATTTATTCTTATGGTTTACTTTTTTTAGTTGCTTTTATCAAATCTGAGGTTATCTGGGGTGTTTGATTTATTGTGAACTATATACCAGCATCCAATTACTGAAGTTCATGGGTGAAGCCCTGGTTGTTTCTATGGCAACATCCAGGGATCACAGAAACAAAATTGTTCATATCCCCGAGTGGGTAGTAGGTACGGGATAATATGTGCCACAGTTGCAATTAGCGACTCTGATAGGGCGTGAGGTGCATGTATAGGTGCAAGCAAAATTAATGTGAGCCTCACAACCTTGGAACAAAATTGTAGGTGACGGGTGAAACTTCGTGGTCAGCAACTCCACATGAAGCTCTTTATATGAGTCTATGAATGTGAGTATTTGTAGGGGGTGAGTGTGCATGTGAGTGTATACTGCAGGTAGTTAGCCATAATTCCAGAATCTATATCCGAGTCCATCTCCCAAATACTGAGCCTTGGATATTTCATGGAGGTCAGGGGATATATGCTACCTAAACTCTGCAAGGGTCACTCTCTACATCTCTGTCCTGTTAGCAAAAGTCCCTTCTGTTACTATTGGCAACTGCTACACTAGAACCTGCATTCCCACCAGGGGAGAGAATAGACTTGTGTGAGACGCAAAGGGGAGATATAGAAAAGGTAGAGGGGAGCAGGAGAGGTGGTTTGGTCGGGGCAGGACGTTGACATTTTGCTAAGAACGAGTGGGAGAGGAGAGAGAAAAGGAAAGAAAACTGACAAAGGAAGGCAGAGTGAGGTGAGAACAGGGTTATAAGAAGGGATAGGGAGACTGAAGAGAAGAGGGTCAGAGGAACCAAAGAGGACGTGATGCTGGAAGAGAAGAGACACTAAATAGTTTCTGCGGTAAATGAACTGCATTTTATAAAGCACTTTTCTTGCTGCAAAATTTAAATCACTTTACAATCAATCAATTCCTCAAATTCACTCACCAATGGTGGTTCAATCATAAAAGGCAACAACATTTTTATGAGGAGCCAGAGGGTTGAACTGGCAACTCTCTCTCTCTAGTGACCAGATGTGTAGTGACCAGATTGTCTGCATATTTTTCAACATTCCAAAACAGAGTAAATTACTGGATGGCTTTTGAAAAAGAAGAACACCACAAGTCCCTCAGGTGAGGTGGAACTTCAAGTCCAGCTTAGTGTGCACATGTTTCTTATTGAATCGAAGCCAGTGCACCGATACTATTGCGGTGGTGCTTTAATGAATTTGTTGAAGTTGGGTGAGACACTGGCGAATGCTGCATTGACAGCGGAACCTTGTTTATCTCTGCCACTAGCCTGGAGGGGATTATGTGTTTCACATCATGGTTTTTTGCACATAATTCTATATGCCTTTCGCCTGATGAAACCCATCGACAGCAGATCTAATTTGAAAATGGATAGCTTCAACACACATTTCAGCCCCGGCTCCACCCCCATTGGATACGTTTTGGGGTGGTTTGACATCAATTGGCAGCAACAAACAAACAAAATAAAACACTTTTAAAAACTATGTGGAGCATTTCTAACAGCTTCAGTTTGAAAGACATGCCTCTATTCTTCCACCACAAGTCTACATTGTTCCGCAGTATGCATCAAGCAGATACATTTATCACCCTTAAATGAATGAAAACTATGGAGACTAACATCTAAATTCACCAAATGCCCATGTCCTACTAGACCGGGAAGAACCGGTGAATACATTTGTGGAGGAACATGATTCTGGCCAGACATTGGCCGGGCAGACTGTCAGTGTGCCATAGCTTGAGGGCCGGTGGCATTAATAATGGTTTAGAGTTGCACTGTCTTAATCACCCGTGAATAGAAACATGGAGGAAAATGGTGTTTTCTGTAAAAAAAAAAAAAAAAAAACTTTCAGGAATATCTACTCTCTCCAAAAGTTAGTTTTTTGGCATTATTGTTAATTTCTGCTTTCCAGTCTTACAGATGCCAGTGATCTGGGAACTGAAACAAGATGAACTGAAGAGGACCAACATGAATAAATGGAAGTGGTAGTGAGATTCATTAGCTCAACTAAAATGAATTACATAAAGATGATTTGATAAAAATGATCTCTCTCTCTTTCTCCACACTGAAGGTTCAACAGTACCTGCAGGATCTGGCAGCGGTCAGAAGTACAATCGATGTTCTCACAAGGTTGGTACATGCCCAATGTCACACAGTTGAGTAGAATCACCATGATGCTTATCCTCTCGAACCACGTACAAACAAGACTGGAGTTAAGGAACATAGCAGTGGAGGAATGACACACAAACACAGTATCAAGTCATCATGATGCTTCTGATAAAAGTGTAGTAAGGCATTTGAATTCAAAACATATGTATTCACTTTAAAAAGTCATAACCTAAGGTCCATAAGTGCACATCACTAAAACGTAGAGGATATGGTCCATAAACTCATTATTTTGGTAACTTGAGCTTGTAACTATGAATCTGAACACTAAACCATTTTATAAATGTACAAAAACCATATTTCAATACCAGACTAAAACGAGCATTTCAGGGTCAACAGTGAATGACAGAAAGATCAGATATTTATGTTGCAAAGATTGCTTTCCCCTCAACTCACAACTAGAGTTGGAGTCAAAGTGCATTTCTACCCTTTTGAAAATGGACATCTTTTCAAATGTTTGCTACATCATGTGAGTAGGAGTCATGTTGTAATTTAAGGGACAAAAACCCATCTTTAAAATGAATTTCAGGTCATGCAATGAAATCTGTGCCAAATTGAAAGAAAAACGAAGCAACAAAACTGAATCGTGGCCAAATGTTTAAAACACAAGTATCTAGAAAACATGTTTCATCAGTAGGAGTCATCATCATTACCCTAAAGCATTGAGCAAAAATGGAAAGACAGATCCATGCCAGACATGGCAGTATTCACACAAGTTACTGACTCACTCCCAGCATGCACGGAACATGTCACGGGTAGATAGAGGCTGCATTGCTGCCACTCTCCCAGTCTGGAAAAAAAACAAGAAAAAATATGAGAAAAAAACACTTGCAAGACAATGCTATCTGGCATCTCCACATCACTGGATGCAAAGAAATCCAACAAAAAAGAACAATATGGAAAATGGATGCATGGCATACTAAGTAATGCAAGCTGGTGACAATGTGGACCAATGAGGATACTAATGCACCGGCCAAGGAACAGATCATATCTTGTGAAAGATTTGGGTTTTCTTTTTTAGCATGTTGCTAGTGTAAACGCCAAATCATGAACATCAAGCCAGTCCTGGTTGAAATAATGCAACATAAAATAAGAATAAAAAACAACAACTGCTGATTGTTACAAGAAGAACAGACTGTTTTATTTTACATTATACATGCACACGATGAAATTTGTCCTCTGCATTTAACCCATCCTATTGAATTGGAGCAGTGAACAGCTGCAACCTTCGAACCTGGGATCTTCTTGCCATGAGGCACAAGTTCTAGTATGGTGTAGTGTTGTGTCATTGTCTTCCCTGGCAACTCAGACTGTTGTGGAATGTTTGTAATCAAGATACCAAAATTATACTCCTGAAGTAGGTTTTTATGGGGCTGCAATAGAGCACGAGCTTCAGGATATGACACGCCAGAGGCAGTAGGTTTGAACCCACCATTGGGCATCAAGAATGGCATCTGGCCTTAAACCCCCGAGTCCCATCTAAGTCCATGTCCACCCCCACAATGTGGGGACTTCGTAAAATGAGCCTCTCTCACAAAATGATGAAAAATAAAGGTCAGGCTCATGTAACCCTGGTAACAATAGCAGAGGTGAGATCTGACTCCCTCACTTGATGTGATAATGGAAAGTTTCTGGACATGATTTATGTTACCTTTAGCTGGGTTACACAGTGTTACATTAATCATACATAATTAGCATAATTATAGCCCAGGTCAATCAATTGCTCATTCAGTTAAGAGTTTGTGTGGTGTAAGTAGTGGGCATCACACCTACACACACACTCACATTAAAAGTAAAAAGTAAATGTGCAAAGTGTTTTATCGTCCCACAACCAGGGCCTGTGGAATTTATTTTCTGCATTTAACACACCCTATTGTAGAGGAACAGTGAGCACAACCACAGCAAGGTTCAGTCAGGGGTTCAATGTCTTGCTTGAGGACACTTTAAACATTCTGCATGGGCCAGGGATCAAACCACCAACCTACAATACCTCCAGAGCTATGCAGCCCCCAGATAAAACCCATCTTATGGTAGATCAGTCATTTACACAAAACACACAAACCAAACTTTAAAAAAAGTTTTATCTCATCGCAAGCACATGAAGCTTCTAATTTAAAGCTTAGATAACCGTCTAGGGGTACTAGACTGAAAAGGTTTGTGAGGGTGCACATGAATGCGTGCATCTGGGGGGTTTCAACCTCGTCAACCTCGTCAGGAGGTTGACGAGCACATAGCACATGTATGTCTTTATATGAGCGAGAGAGAGAGAGAGGCAGAGAGACCGTTTTGGCAGTGCTCCATTCATGCGCACAAATATGCAGAAACACAGAAACGCATTTTATATACAAAGCCCAACATCCCATGGGATTACAATTAGATGGTGTACGTATGCCAGGCCAATCTAGTAGAGACTCCCTCCATGGGTATGACTTCCTATATATCTCTCCCAGTAGTCCTCATAACGCTGGGATTTTATGAAACGGGGGATTTAAGAGACACTGACGGCCTCACAGCTTAAAGGCAGGGTGATGAAGAAGATGCTGATGAGGAAAGGGATGCCTCACGAGGATGCCTTCTTACCCTAAGCTCTTTCTTTTTACACTATGTGTCAGCAGGTTGTTTTCTGGCTTTCTCAGTGTCTTGCTTTTTGTCTGTTTTGACGTCTCCGTCTGTCTCACTCTCAAG
This sequence comes from Regalecus glesne, assembly GCA_900302585.1. Classification (NCBI taxonomy): domain Eukaryota; kingdom Metazoa; phylum Chordata; class Actinopteri; order Lampriformes; family Regalecidae; genus Regalecus; species Regalecus glesne. The sequence goes on along the minus strand of OMLC01067230.1, from coordinate 528 downwards.
CAGACACACACACTCTTTCTCTCCTGCTTTGTCAATCTAGTTTTGCACCCAGGGCTTAAACATGTCTGTTATTCCGTTAGTCATAACATTTTTTTCTCTCCTATACACAAAAACCCATCTCTACGTGTCTGTCTCTCTGTCTTCTATTCTTCGTTTCTGTCACAGCTTCAGTGCTGTGCCCCCTCACTAACAAAATGGAGGGAACAGCAACTGGAGAACAGGTGTGGAAAATACATTCCCTTCTGTTTCTCATTGATTTTGTTGTTCCCCAATCCTCCTTTTGGATTTTGCATGTTTATGTGTGATTTCAAGCTTTTTCCTCACTTTAATTTAATTCATTTTCTGTGATGGATTCTTCTGCAACTTTCCCTTCTGTCTTCCAGCACTCTACTTTTCATTTATTCCAGGTATGACAGAGCAAACTAGGGGCCAATTTGGCGCTTTCAGAAAAAGCGATAACATTTCAGGAGCTCTCTCTCTCTCTCTCTCTCTCTCTCTCTCACTCTCTTCCTCCCTCTCTCTCTTTTT
>OMLC01067228.1:0-14191 GCA_900302585.1 Regalecus glesne | reverse complement strand
ATATAAGCATTCTTATTTTGATGTGTAAGAAATATAATAAAAAAGTAAGCAATAAATACGGGCTAACCTTAAAACTTGAAATCTTTGTTGCTTTCCCAGCCTCTGACAAAGTTTTATTGACCCAGTTGACGATAATGTCATCATTTGCTTTTTGTCCATCGCCCAAATCCTCCAATACATTCAGGGTATATCTGAAAGAAGAAACAAGTTATTTCAGTCACGACTGGCACTAAAGGCAAAACAAAATAGATACTCTACCAAACAAGCAGACCATGACTCCAAGCACAAAATTGCAGCTAGAAACCAGTGAATGACTCTAATTTTCATTTTGTGAAAATAATAGATACACTTTAATGATGTTCATTATATAATGATGGTGATGTTTGCCCTGAATTAACATAAATTCCAAATGTATATATCATTACAACACTGGAGCATTATAATGGTATGCTTTCTGAGTATACTTAGGTTGTTGCCAAATAAAAAAGAACAATAAATTCTGCAGTTTGAGCTCTAACTCTTAAGTGTACTTTAACCACATATGGCTTTAGGGTCTCATCGTTAGTCTGAAAGGTTTGGAACTAATTTTAAACCTTGTCCAATTCGTTTTATTTGCTCTTAAATCAATTCCTAATTTTGCACCCAATTATTAGTGTTAACCGCTCAACAGGGGACATTCCTAATAAATACCTCGTATCTTTTGATAATGCTCTTGTACCTACCAAGTCTGAGACGGACTTTGGAAAAGTCACTGTCAAGCATTTTTTGGTCTTCTTCTGCCATGTCTTTGTAAGGCAGGCTATCTAAATAAGGGCTCACTGACTAATTAGTTCAAAGACTGACCTCAGCACAATTCTAAACCAACAAAATCAAAACTGGCTGTTGGAATTTGCAGCATGTTCTTTCATGATGATGATGATGATGATGATGAATTCATTGGGTAAATACAGTGAGCATTTACAGCGAGGCCACTTAAGTCCACTAACATCAATAAAACACTCGAGTCCATGTCTTTATGCATGCTCAATAATCCAGGTAAAGAAAATCACGAAAAGGTTGAGGTAAGCTCATCTTCAAATTCAAGTTGTTTATTTTCACTGCACTTCTACATATACGCTTGTGTGAAATCCTTTGCCCCAGAGGTTCAGTATCATTAATTCATGTGGAGAGAACATTGTATCCAGATGAATAGATTCAACTTTTTTGTGACTTGAGTCCATAACATCTTCTAGCAGGACTATCAGGAGTATAAATACTCATTAAATAGTGCAGATAATGATAACATCCTTTATAGGGACAGTCCACAATAATGAAGATTTAAAAGGAAAATATGTCAGATTTAGTCACAAGGCTAATTTTCATCTGTTCTCCCAAGCAATTAGCGGTTCAGTGTGTTGCTCAAGGACACTTTGATACGTTTTTTTGAAGGAACCAGAGATCAAATCCCCAATCTTCCAATTACTAGATGTTCCCCTACCTCCTGAGCGATGCTGCCCCATTAAGTTTAGTATCGTGTATTTGCTCACCTAATTAAAAAAGATTTTAAAGAAGCAATTTGAAATGGACATACTTTATATTTCCTATGATGGGAGGGTATGGGATAAATGTTCTACCTCAAGTACAATGAATATTTATTTCCATTTAATTTAATTTTGAAGTTATCACGTAGAGATGTCTCACCTTCTCATCAGCTGCCAGACCAAGGCTAGAGTTAGGGTAGCGTTGCCATCGTTTAGGTCCTGCCCGCCAATGCCAACAAGGGAAAACTTGGCTGTTGTCTTGCCAAGCTCAACTGCATAATTGCAATTCTCCAACTAGAGACACCAACATATTACATCGAAAAATCAAGGAAAGTGAGATTTATTTAAGTTTTGTAGGTTTTAAAACCAGCTTACTGTGTGACAATAGTTCACCTTTTTCATGTTGGTTCCAATTTTAGGATAAGGTGGTTTGTTGACCTTGTTGCTCCAGTCTACAGGTACTTTAATTTTCTCATAAAGTTGAAGGATGACCATAGCATCCTGTAGATCTCTAGAGTATGCAAGAAGAGTACAGTGTGAATGTAATGTCATTAAACTTGACATTCAGATCACATCTATTGAAGAATAAAATTGGAAATTAAAACTGTGTTTAGTATGTTGCCAGATGGGAAACGAAGAAGTGGGTATTCATGAATGACACCTACCCATAGAGATGATTGACATGTGGATTTACTCCAAGGGAATTCATCCAGTTTCGGAATGTTCTCTCTTCTCGTGTTTCACCTTGGCAATGAAAATAAATCAATACGGTTAAGTTTTTGATCTGATAACTTGGAGCACAACTCTACCTTCTACTACTCACACATACCTTCCAACAGTCCCCAGTCGATGTCCTCGTTCTCGGGCTTTGTAAGAGATGGATATTTGTTGAAGAGATTGGCCACAAAGGCAAGGTTGAGTTTTGGATTGCCACTGACAACATCAGTTGCTGTGACAAACTGACGGCAGCCCAGCCTGTCTGCCTGCTGCAGCATGGCCTCTGCTCTCTTCAGGTCATCCTTCTCCTGAACACAAAGATCATAGAAATTCTGGGATACTGAAAACTGCACCCTTTCAATCAAGTAGTGAAGACTGACAAAACCGTGGGCATGCCATTTGTGTGTAATGTCTACAAATACACTCACATTGAAGCCTGCCATGCTGATGTCTATGCGTGGCTGGTCCTCTTCTGTCCCTTTTGGAGAGATTTGGTTCAGGAGGTGGAAATATGCTCTTGAGTCCTGGAGACAAAAAATGAAATGAGTTTGAGAACATAGCCAACGTTGAAATAGTTAATATGATTTGTCCAAATCTTGGAGAATCCCTTCTCTTCTTTATTTAACGGCTGTATTTGACCGCACCCTTTTATTATTATTATTTTCTTTCTTTTTAATCAGGTAATGGTACATCATATGCACATAAATCCAGCACATAAACACTATTAAGGGAATTAAAACAGCTTCTTGCATTTGTGAATACCAAATCAAGTCAATTTACTTTTTTCACTCATACACACTACACTCTATCAGTTTCCATTATGTATGAGGGAAAGGGGTAAATATTAAATTTGAAATTGTTTAGATAGAACAACAATGCCTCCTTAAACTCAGGACCCGATTACTCAAGATTATCCAAAGACCTTGTTGTGAGTAGTTTCATGTCAGGACTATTTTCTCAGAACAAACTATGCCTAGGTTAAAGCCGAGTGGCATCCAGTTCCATCGTAGTTGAGACATCTCTGTGTGCCATATCTCCAAAACTCAGTACCAAAATGATTCAGACAAATAGCACTACAGGTAAAAAAGGAAAAGCAACTATTTTTGATTTTGGGGTGAATTATCCCTTTAAGAGTTCTGTGTCACATAAGACAATTTGCATTTTCACTTTAATTTGCATGAAAAGCAGCAGAACCTGCTTTTAGACGGTTCATTCCACTGCTGCTTTCTCAAATGAGAGAAGACGAAATATTTCACCTCATCAGATTGCATGCCCTACGCGTTTTATGTACACTACAGGCCACAGCTAAGGGATTACACCAGGCAAGACAAATTCTCAGTTAGTTTTTCACTGATGACAATCATTTGTAATAAACCTGTTGTAGAAAGAAAAAACATTCTAGCCAACATGTGATGATGAAATGCATCAACATTCGTGCTAGCACGAGTAACACACGTTAAAAGATGGGTGTTACCAACAAGAACAACAATATCAATAATTTTTTTAAGAGGAGAGTAAGCTATGAGGCTGGTTAACATTATAGCCTTGTGGTACGCAACCCAATGTCTAGATAGGCTTACTTCTTTGTGAGTACAAAACCAAAAAAAACCTCTTTGTAAACCTATGTAAGATTTTTTTTGGGCAATTACATGTATATAAAAAACAGAAACACTTGGTCAAACTACGACCATCGTGATAGTGGTAGGCAGTCTCACCTTGATATCAGAGCTGAAGTTATTGATCTTCTGCCAGCCAGCGTTTTCTAGGTGGTAGTTAGCCCAGCGCAAGAGAAGCTCCTCTGGAGACAGCTTCATCAGGTCCTCTAGGGTCTCTCCTTCTCTAAGCAAGGCTGCCAAGGCTGCAGTTAGAGATAGAGGTTAATTGTCAGCCACACTTCTTCAAAAAGCATTTCTCAACTCCTGAGACAAAAAAGCCTAAAGATAAAATGGTGATCTGAAGTTATGTAATCGGTCCTGGAGGACATGCTAACTGTGCCCCGCACCTTCGTTTCGGCTGAGCTCAATGTCAGCAAACAGACCAATCTTGATGATCTGCCATAGCAGGCCCAGCACCAAGTGTGGCTTTCCCTCCCTCAGGTCTAGAGCCCCAATGTTCACTACATGGCAGCCAATGGCAGAGGCCGAGTTCAGTGCCAGGTTCAGATTCTCCTGTTAAGATACCAAAAAAAAAAAAGTCTGTGAGGACTCTCCTGAAATGGGTATAAGACAAACTGACTCGCATATAAACACAATCACCGACCTGTATTGTGAATGGTGTCAGTTTCTTTTTATTTATGGCTCGTTCATCAATGGTGTCCGGCACTGAGAGATTGATCATTTTGCTGCAAAACCACAGATAGACATGAACAATGAATGAAAGCTTCGAGGCATCCAAGGGTTGAGGGATACAAGTAATTGAAATTTACAGTATTCTGTATAGGTCCCCTCGGTGGGTTAGATGGGTGAGGGGGCCGTTATATTGTTGTTTTGATGAGAACGGTAGAAGGCCTCACCAGAGCACTATACCATCTCCAACAGCCTTAAAGAGTGAGTCTGTGTTGGGGTCCATTGGCAGGACATGCTTGCAATCAGAGTCATTTTCCAGGGCAGAGTTAATCCAGTTCACAAATGCATATCGCTCCTCCTCTGTACAAGTGAACATGGAAAGAGATCAGCTTAAAAAAAGACAACCAACAATACAGATTCTTCTAAAAGACACCTATTAATTTGAATCACGCTGAACATTTTCAGTATATCATATTGTCCATGTTAGCTTTTAGACCGGCACAAGTGGAATTTCACTGATAACAGGAGAATCCCTGCCTTCATTGTGCACTTTTTCCACTTGAAAATAAAGGATTGGTGTTTGAGAGATCAATCATCTCAGCACTATTTGTGTATTTTACCAGAAAAGGAGTGCTGAGTCCCTTCACTTGACAGCTCAGATGTACCACCAATGGCCAGGATCCCTTCCTTTCTGTTGATAGCCTTTCGGAAGCTTTTCGCAATCTCAGAGCTCTTCAGCTCTTGGAACATCTAGAAAAAAAGGGCAAAAAAATATTAAAAGAAGTACCATTATTTGTTATTAATTATTATTTTAACTCCCAAGTCTCTGTGAATGTTTTACTTTTTCATTAGAATTCATCTTTGACTGAACCTAACTGTCATCCAAACAGCTGAGGGATAAAATGTAGTCCCAACTTATTCTTGAGGAGACCCTTGTAAACTTACACAATTGAAGTTCTATACAAATATATACAAATGTTATATTCTCAACAATCTCGACACATTTTGAAGAAGTCAACAACTCAAATCCACACAATTAATGGTCTGTAAGTCAGTTAATATTAATCAGCAACAAGACTAAGAGCCCTAACTTTTGCCTGGCGCAAAGCACGGGTGTCTTCAATTCAGTTTCAGACTGACCAACTTATCATTTTCCCACCCAGTGCGCACACCGTTTCAAATAGCAAAGGTACTTGTGATTGGTAGCATAGAAACTAACTGAACGCAAATATCACAGATCAAAATGAAAATCAATCCAATAATATATTCAGAGAAATGTATGAACAATTTGGATTTTGGCCGAGAGACTATCCCTTTAGTGTGAAGCTCGGTGGGTTTATTAGGTTGGCTTATGGGCTAAGACCAACTGGATCTTTTTTATATTGAAGCTTTCTGTAATCAACAGATGGGGGACGACGAGTCTCCCATCTGTTGATTACAGATGGGAGACCGAATAACACACAATGGTGTTAAGGATAAACAAATGCGTCGCCTGATAATGCTCCTGAGAGCTGTCTAAATATTTGTGTACAGTGCTTCTGCGGAGTCAGCACACTGCAGCACACAGAGGTCAGGTTGACAACCGTTCATACACTAATGGACTCTTTCCCTGCATATGTAGTATTTGGTGAAATTAAAACTTTTGCACTCATTAAGAAACAAAACCCATCTTCTCTTAGGACTCAAGTGTATTAGCAATAATAAGTCCTAACTTGTTTTATTTGAGGCACGTTTTTTTTTAGCTCATTCATTGAATTGCATTCTCCTCTGGTATAGCCTCCCTCTCATTCACCATTTAACAGTCTGTCTCCTCCTCCAGTGGCTGCAAGTTTAGTTTCACTACAGCTGATCCATGGCTCATCTGTTTAAAGCCTCAGCCTTACTAAACTTTCTGTCCTGGCAGTACTGACTGTGGCTTGTGTTTGCACTTTTAGGAAAAAACAAGGTCATCAGGGGGGAACATGGCAGAGCCACTGAAATGTGTGTTCATCAGGGAGGGAATGTACGTAGGCTGACATGTCATTAAAAGGGCCTTGAAAATACTCAATTAAACCAAACCAGCAGAGCCTTCTGAATGCACCTACGGCAAGTACCACCGTGTTGAGCCCTTACTTCACTCAGTCAGCTTTCTCACATTGCAATAGTAATGGAAACAAATATGGAGTTTATAGGTTAGTTAACAAGCAGCAAACAAACTGTGTGTGTTGCGTCACACACAACACGGCTTCGACAATAGAGATTCTATTTCCAATTGCATATAATGGGGCAATACTCCACGTCTGAAATTATCCTGGCTCCAACAGTGACCTCAACCTTGAAGAACTACAATGAGCTACAATTCAGCCCTGTGTGGTTTAAAGTTAAACTGGTTAAAATGATCAAACCACCAAAAACAAACATGAGGCCAAGTGTCTGAGCTTACCCTTGCATTTCACATGTCAACATATACAGCCCCGTGGCAAATATTGATCATTTTAACTAGGGCTTGAAAACAAATCATACTCGGAAGCAAATGAAACGATGAATTAAACATGCATTTGTATTTTCACCAAAGGTGTGATATCCTTTGTAAATGTAGCTAAATGTCCTAAATGCAGCTAAATCTTTACCAAAAAAGACTCCAATTATTACATGTATGAACAGTAATGGCTAAAATAGCACATTTATAAATGGGCTCATTGGATTTTCATCCTGCTCATGACTGAAGCATTTCTCAGACAGAGTTGACCTCTACCACCATAGAATAACATTGCAACCATTATGGGTTTAAACAGAAAAAAGAAGCTTCTGTTCACATAGTCCAGTGCTCTGCAGGCCAAGACCCTATGTTTTTGAAATTTCAAAGGAAGGAGAAAAAAAAAAAAAAGCTTTGGTTTTGTTCAACGCTCCCATAGGGGTATCTTAACATTTTGAATTCTACTACTGCAAAGCACCAGAGGCCAGCCCTGTAAATAATTGCTCCCTCATCAGAGGCGAAACCAAATACTGGAACTCACACCACTTTGCTGACCTCATTTCCTCTTTCCTCGAGTGTGTGGCTGTGATGGGGACAAGGGCTTAATGGTTCTGTGCATGTGGGGAACACTCGGCCTTCATAAATGCTGTATTGTACAGAGGTCCCACTCAAGAATCAGTGAAACTTTTATCAAAAGGACAGAGACGACTCACAATCACAACAATTTCTGACAAACGGGCGAAAGTCTGTCAAACTTGATCTTCTTGTGCAAACTCCACGAGAATGACAAAGTGAGACGTTCTGAGAGTTAACATACCAACACAAACTCGTCAAAGCTGATCTTGTTATCGTTGTTGCGGTCAAGTTTCTGGATGATCTCCCGGACCCTGTAGCCAGGCAAGGGAAAGTTTGCCTCTCTGAAGAGCTCGTGGAGTTCATGGTCACAGATGTAACCATTGCTGTCAAGATCTGCAGAACAATGATGAAAATTAGACACCGAAACACACGGTGCAGCTGAGTCAAGCCAGTAACATATACCCACCCATGCAAGTAAACTGGGTCCAGTAGAATTAATTATTAAACAAACAAATTACTTTAATGTAGGTAGGTTCTAAAATGAGACTCCACGATAAACAAGAATTATATTTCATGCCCCGTTCAGACAAGCATTCAAACCAGACAACTTTTCCACACAGTCAGAAAAGAAATCCCCTTAGAGTAAAAACAGAAAGGTCAGCCAATGAGAAAAGTCTGCAATTCTACTTACTTCTCTTTATCATCTGTAGTCAAAATTTAGAAATGTTGAGGAGGGTTCAGATTTTTACATGTTTTGCCATAAATGTAGGCATTCATAACCATTTGTAAGCTCCAAGAAATGCAATGAGTGACAAAAGCAGCCGACCATCATTGATTTTCTTTTGACAGCTTGGGATGAGAAGCAGGCATCACCATGTGGAGGAAGAGTTGTCCTTGAGCCAATGTTAACTGTATGTTACTGGTGATGACATGCTGAAGCAGCAACCGAGCAAGCGATTACAAAATCTGATGGGCTCCTGGGCACAACTAAACTTGATGTCTGCTACACAGCTTGATGACCCGCCTTCCTGCTAGAGAGCTGCCCCCGAGTAATGCCCGAGTGCACTGATAGCTCAGTAATAGATTTTTTTTTTTTTACATTTCCCCTTGCGGGACTGATAAAGGAATATCTTATCTTATCTATCAACCTTTGATGCTCCCAGTGTGGACACAAGTTAGGGGCTATGGACTCATACGGGGCTGTGGAGTCATGGCGGCAGATTCATACATTCAACACAAACTCACCAACTTTCCCAAAGGCCTCTCTCAGTTCTTCAAGCTCATCTTTTGCAATCTTTCCAGCCATTTTCCTGTGATTGACCTTCGGGGGTCAGTCGGAGAGAGATGGGTCCTGTTGAACAAAAAAGTGGACCAATTCTTAGGTTCTGTGGAGGATGGAGGGTACAGAGATGAATGGAATGGCAAATTGACTCCTACTTGTATTGTTTTTTCTAGTCTAGTGACCACTCAAGGCACTTTTTTAACAACGTCTACCTCATGTTTACCCAAGGATGGGAGATTAACCCCGAAAGCCCTTTCTTGACACCCTGCAGTGGGATTGAACCCTCGACGCCCGACCCCGAGGCACATGCTCTACCACCGAGCCACCATGACCCCAAGGAAAAAAGCAAACTTGTGTAGACCACAACAAAACCCTCCTCAATGGTCTCCGAAAAACACCTCTTTAGACGCCTCAACACATCCAAATTAGTCTAGCCTGCCTCGGACAACCTATTCTCCCGACTCCCTACACACTAACCGCCTGAGGCCATCCGATTCAAACACAGACTCTGGTGCAGCCACATGAGGCTGCGACTGGATCCACACCCACCACCATATCCAAAAGCAATGGTCCAGATCTACACGTCACTTTGGGCCCAAAGTCTGCTTTGTGCCACAACCACCCACTTAGCTCTCTTCAATGAGTGCGTAAGAGCTGAATCATGTCTGTGAAGCATGTTATCTTACTAAACCATGATGATCAGGGATCATAAATTGACACCAATTACAACCGTCCAGAAAAGACTTTTACGTCTGAGCACGGGAGTGTTTTCGGCACATCGTGAGAGACTGATCTCCATGTTTCATAAATCAGGCTGCAGCCTATTTTCTCACCCCCCTCTAATTCTTTTTCCAAGGAAATCGCTTCATTTCATCAAACTATTCTAAGGCTAAAGAACCAACCGAATATCCGAGTAAGAAATAAGGAATTCCCTTAGCACCTCCTTCCCATGTTCTAGTGGTCGAGGAATGCAGTAGGCCTGGGCAGAATGTACTTCACTTATAAAAAGGAGGTGAGCAGGGTGTGCTGTCTCACTTACCCTTTCTGGGTACTTCAAGGCTCATCTGGAATGATAGCATTCCTATCTGACATAGCCCTAAGATAGAGAAACTCACACTGATGATAATGCTTGTAAAGCCACCATGTGCGAACATCATTTAGACATCAACATGGCTTCGTATGAATGTGGGCTTATACACACATGGGTTGGGAATCGGTGACAATCGTGTTTTCTCATGCATATACATGCATGAGAAAACATGATTACAACCGCCTACACTGCTGCTGTAACACGCCAGTCGAGGCCAAATCGGGGATCTAGGTTTTCTCTATCAGCTGTAGCATCAGAGGCACATATTCAAATAGACAAACAAAGGACAACAGCCCAGAACACCGTGCGATGAATGAAACCATTGATGGTATTCAGGGGAGAAGATTCAGCGGCGGTGACTGAACCAAGCGGGTGGCTCGACTTTCCACAGCACTATGTTTAGCATCCTAAAAAGGCCAATGATATCATAAGGTGATGAAAACAAAAGGCTTTTTTTTTTAACCTCAATTTGAATGGGAGGGCCACCAGTAGCAATCAACTCACATCCTGTTAGTTTTTCTGTCCAATGTCAGATAGCACAAGCTGAGAAAAGCAGAAAATGGATGACTAGAACAATGAACAAGATGTGTGTTTTTTCCATGGCTTGGCCAATACAATAGAAAATGCAAAGCCTTTTCGCTCGCCCATATGCTGCAAAATGACTAAATGAGGGCATGCACAAAATCCTGACCGTCAAACCAGCAAACCATTAGGAAAATGAGGCTGAGGCCATTCCTATATTTAGCTTTCCTCCAGAAGGACATGAAAATAGGCCGCTGAAATTTGCCCAACTTCAGTAAAGAACTACAAACATTACCTCATTTGCCAAATCTTGTCACACCCTCAACAGGGAGATGGCGAGGGAAGGGAATGTAAGAAGTGGTAAGTGAGCGGAGCAAAGGGCACAGATGGCGGTGGACAAATGTGAGAGGTATTGGTGGTACAGAAGAATAGAGGGTTTGTAATCATCGTTGACCAGGGCAGTAAATCTTTAGAGACGCTTGAAAACGAGTCCCGAGTGTCAGGCTCCCAACGACAGTTGCTGTCTTTGACAGCTGCGTGATGTTTGCTTAAGGCAGTACAGCGAAATTATTACACACTGCTCAGCACTTTAAAAGTTGCTCTCATGTTTGAGTCAAGCCCCCTTTTTTCCCCCCCAGAAGCGTGATGAAAACAATGGTAGCTGACAGAATTAAGATACATCTATGAAATGACAGCACAAAAGAGATGCTTGGCTGTACTGTAGGAATGTCTGTTCTGAGGATGATGTTATCATGGTTTTAAAAGAACTACGTAGATGAAGGAGGAAAACCAATCGGGATAAAACGTTTTCCAACCTTCCTGCTGGTGTGGCTTTTAGTTATTTTCATTTTTCTAATTGAGCTCGGATAAACAAAACATTTTAATCACAAAGAACCAAAATTGCTACCATAAAATATCCCCATAGAGTCTGTGATGAGGAGAATAAAGAACTCAAAACTGGCCTTCAAGCCCCAGATACACACGTATACCCACTCAAATACCAGCTTTAATTGCTTAGCCAAAAAAAAAGAAGCAAAAAATAAAAATAAAAAAGCACGTCAACACCATTTACAATTGCCTTTGATGGATCTTTCACTACATTCAAAGTAGGGGACTGTTCCCAGATGGTAGCGTCTGGTGGATAGAGCCGGCAAGACTCCGCCCCGTCGGTGTTTCATCCAGACAGAAACATGGGAAATGTAACGCACACAAATAGATCGGGCACCCTTCCCAAGTGTGGTCAAATTCATGCGCCCACACCCAACACAGTCTGCAAGAACACGGACATTTTCCGCCCTGTCACAATCACATGCAGATGTGAAATGAACTGACTAACAAAAGACTGTGTGCACTGTAACATTAGCCTTTCAACCCCCCCTTTTTTTCAGACTGTGGATAAGATAAGCAGGGCCCTACTGACAGGTAAGGTAGAGGTGACGACAACAAACAGGCTCCGTTTACACAAGGCAATACAAGTCACTTGCAGCAAGGGAGCAGAGCAACCTAGCTTGGGTATGTATTCTTAAAGAAAGGTGGGCTAGGTAGGAGTATATGTGGCTTGTATTCCAGATATTCGACTCAAAACAGTCGGTCGCTGGCTAAGCAACACGGGGAAACGAAACACCTTGTTGTTGGAAGTGAGGCTGTCTGAAACCAACTGTGCAACAGTCACCCGCAAGCAAAGGTGTAAACACAGGAGCCGGTAATACCCATCACAGAGGAATGTCATTAGACAGGTTACTGGAGACCTGGAGCGGTTGGGCAAGGCTTTTTCCAGTTAAGTGACCACACCTGCAAGACTCAAATGGTGTTCTACTATTAAATACTTTGAGAATGCAACATTCTGTTAAAATACCACCCAACCACATCTGCAAACAGAATTAAGTACGACACTATAAATAGTACATTGACTTATTCTTATACAGTGCTTTTCTATTCTAAGCTGGATTTTGTTTCAGCGTGCCACTATTGAAGGTGTAATAGGGTAGGGTGGAGAGCACGGTAATTGTTATTCGAACAAGTCATTAGTCTAAAGCCCACATGTTGTACTGGCTCAGTGTCCATAAGCATGACAGTGGTTTCTATGAGCCCCTGGGAAGAGCTTCCCAGCAGTCGAACAGAGCAGTGCAACCTGTTCATTTGGACAGGTGACTGTGCTAAGAGTTGAAAATAGTGTTATGTCCACCTTCGTCTTCTTTCTTGACTGTCTGGTTTCTCTTTGCAGAGATAAGAAATGTGATATATGTGTTAAGAGCATCCAGGTGCTCACACCTAGCCCACAACATGAGCAAGCAAAATGTCCAATGTAAAGACTTCACCTAACAGAGGTAATTTTGCACATGTGCAGATACCTATATAAGTAACTCAAGACAACAACAATTACAATGAATAGGGATTTTCTAAAAACTTTGTCAATGCTAAAACTAAAACCATTAACACTACGATGAACATTCCCCGAAACAGAACAGATCCAACATGGAGTCATCTATTTGTCTGCAATGACAGCTGTTATATCACTTGTGTGGAAGTACTGTTTTATTTTTCCACACGGACTCTCTGCAAAACAAACAAAACTTTTTCACAGAGAAAATAATAAGCCTTTTCAGCAATCAACCATTAGTGGTAGCATCAGGTATGAGTGACTAAGCAGTTTATAAATAAAAAAAGCACTTCAAATTCCATTCCCAATATTCAGCAGAGCTGTCACAGTTCCTTTTATCACACAATGGCAGTATACAGATTTCCCAGAGCTAACTGTGCAAGATCTGTCTTAACGTCCAGAAAATATATATATATATTATTTACCCTCTCCATTGTGTTTTTACTATGGGGAAAGAAGACGATGAAAGCCCCATGCCTTGCTTTGCATGCATGTTAATGTTGTATGACATTTGATGTACAGGGCGCGTCTTATACGAGTTTTAAATGGAGAAATAGCTACGCCCATGTGTCTTCCTCCGGCGTGCGCCGTTACACTTAAGCAGCGCACCTAGTCCGGACTCCTGTTTCTCCCTTTTTGGGGGAAGACTTATTCATGTTTCACAAATGTTGACTGAAATTGATCGGAACACCGAAATCTGAATAAACATAGATATGGGATGGCCTTTAGAACAGAGTCCCTGGCAGGCTCAAATATGAGTGGATGCGCGTCTTTGGCGGAATTTTTCCTCTGACAAAAATTAGGATTACCGCGAATTACCAGGATTCTTTCTTCCAACAATTCTAACACAGGCAGACGTCGAGGAGCCAGACAGGTTTACGTCCATTAAAAAGTGTAGCTAAAGTTAAGGCAGCTAGCAAGTTACCAGACATACAAGTTTTACAGGCAGGAAACTATCTTTTTTTTACCTTATCACGCTATCTGATAAACATGGGGAAAAAAACCACACAAACAATACAAAGTCGTTGGACTAGATGACCGATTACAAATTCAAAGACCGTTTCACGAAACACAGCGTTAGAAAGTTCATGAATAATGTCACTAGTTATTTATCCAGAAGTTGATAGGAAATTGCTACTCACTTTCAGTGCGTCTGAATTTCCAGACACAGTCCAGTCGGGACCGGAGACGTCCTCCCTCATCCACGTAGGAGCAAAGTAGACAGCGGGAGGAATGTTAGCCCCGCCCCGCCCACTGACGTTTGATTAGTGTGATGGTTGCTGCCTCGCCTGCCTCTACATCAAATAATAATTATGTACATAATTAGACAGCCAACCAACTAGTTACTCTTCAGTAATTTGTGT
>OMLC01067225.1:0-10016 GCA_900302585.1 Regalecus glesne | reverse complement strand
CATTCTTTCACCGCTATGTCTTTTTGTAAAGGTTTTTTCGGGGGTATTTTCAATGCTTTTTTTCTTGAGAGGAGAGAGAGAGAGAGAGAGAGAGAGAGAGAGAGAGAGAGAGAGAGAGAGAGAGAGAGAGAGAATGCAGCAAAGGGCCTGGCCTGATTTGAACCCAGGGTGTTGCAGTAAGGACTCCACCTTATGTGGTACACACTCTACCTGGTTAGCCACTGAGGTGCCCCCACAGCATCATTCTTGAGCTCCAGATAGGATGAGATGGAATCCCGAAGGTGCTGCCATCTTGTGGGACATAGTTAATTAAGTGAATGGATGCATGGCCAGACAGTGCAGACACCAATTTCTTTTTGAAATAAGAGGCAGTAAATTGAGTTAAAAATGACCTCACGTACCTCCTGGTGCCTAGACTTGACATCCTCAGAATGTCTTTGAGGGAGAAGAAGCAGAAGTGGCAGGACTCATGTCTTAATCCAGAAATGAACCATGGAAACACTGATGCATGTGTGACACTATGGAAACGTCTACACACATCTTAAAAGCCTCATGCTGACGATGCTAATATCAATCAATTCCATGTGTATGATTAACCATCCTCTGTGTATGCAACTATGCAGTTGTTACTATAGACAAGTTAAACAACAGTCGCTGAGAAAGGCCTGTTTTTACGTGTCACGATTAGGCCCCACATTGGGAGGGGCTGGACACAGACTGAACTAAGAACTTGGGCTAATTCCTAACTTAACTGATCTCAATACATAACTGGATACTGAACTTGAAACCTGTGCTTGGATAGGCTCCACTTGATCTCTGACCTGACTTTGGATGAGTGGTTGATGATGAATGAATATTTGAATATAAAAGCAGATTGGGGCCATGGTAACTCCGTGGTTGAATGTGCAGCTCCAAGTCAGGTGTCATGGGTTTGATCCTGTTGCCGTGAAAATCACGTGATAATAAAGAATAATAATTGTTTGGCTTTTGTGGTAAAAAGTTGATGTATCTCAACATTCATCCTTGTGCATCTGCCTTTCTCTTTCTTCTGCTTGATCCAGATTGATGCATCATGCCTTACATGGGAGGGACAGCAGTTCCAGGGAAAAAGAGCAATTGTTGAGAAACTCTCTGTAAGTTTATTTGGTGACTTAGTGTTTCATTTACACACAGTGTGGCTTTAACAAGTTCTCTGGATTTGAGTTTGAATGCCTCAAGTGGGTACCAAATTCCTGATGCAGGCTGCTATTACCTTGCTTTTACCCACTGAGCTAGGAAAGTTCAGTGGGTCATAGGAATCAGATGATGGTTCGTATTTGTAAGCAGACTATTTCAGTGAGGTATCGGTATGTAAAGTATCAAGTGGATACCTCCTCCTATATTCATCCTTCTAGCTGTTCAGAGAATACATGATTTTGATGGTCTCTCCCTGAAAATGAATTGGGGATATGGCGATGCCCGAGACGGCAGTTCGCCCCATCTGTAACTGTAACTTGCATTCCTACAGATGCTGGTGCCTACAGTGTAATGCCTCAAGCACTATTGTGTTATCTTTAGACATCTGAGTGCAAATATTTTTTCCTGCTGAACTTGGTTTCAGGATTTTAATCTAGCATTTGTTATGCTTCTTCTTTTTATTTCTTTAATCTAGTCATCTCCACTATCTGGTTATACCGATCATCTGTGTTTGTCACGTACCCCCCCCTCCCCCATCTTTGTGTGTTCCAGAGCCTCCCCTTCACAAAAATAGCCCATAGTATAACAGCGCAGGACCACCAGCCTACCCCAGACTGCTGCATCTTGAGTATGGTTGTAGGACAGTTAAGGGTAAGTAGCACCATAGATTCAAGATGAACACTTCTGTCATCCATTTTAACACTTGTTCTATTACTTGTTCTTTCACTGCGTGGATGGTTTTACTTTGATGACCTGATACAGACAAATATTTCACTATTGGCTTAACAAATTTCTATGTTTGCAAGGAAATGCATAGTCCCATTAGGGAATGCATGCTATTTTTGTTTGGGAATGTTATACGTCAGTATGAGTATGAGAGCGGTGTTAAAATTCCATCGGGTGAGTTAAAAGTAAAGCATTACTCTGTTGAGTTTGATACAAACAACTCCTGTTTTTGTTCTTATGCATATGTTTGCAGGCAGATGAAGACCCGATTATGGGATTCCACCAGAGTTTCATCCTGAAGAACATTAATGACGCGTGGGTGTGCACCAATGACATGTTCAGGCTGGCGCTCCACAACTTCGGCTAAAGCCCCTCCTTTCTCTGGTGGGCAGGGGCAGCCATGTTGGAGAGTGTGAAAAAGGAAGGAGGAGTGGAAGATGAGGAGAAGAAAGGACACTCGTCCCTCCCTCCTCCCGTCTCATTCACACCTGTTTGACAAACACCGGATTCTAGATATCAATCACAGAACCTCATTGCGGGTGGGTTTTCTAACCACCCCAACCAGTAGAAATGCGAAGTCTTTCTTTGCTGAGAGTCAACTGACCAATCAGATGCCCCTGTCTGCCCCACCACTGATCTGCATGACGCTGGGCGCCCCCATTACAGTATCTACACTCAAGCCAGACCAGGAAGGCACTTACCAGCTTACTGATGCCATTAACTCCTACCCATTCTACTCTACGCTAATGCTAATCCATTCTTCTTGACTGCTCTACTGTTGATGGCTCCACTACCCTGGACACAGTTCTGATAGCACTACTGTTGACTGGTGTAGGTCCATGTTCAGAGTCAGAATCAGCTCTTTACTTCCTGCTTCTTGTGTTTTACTTTACTTTAGATGCTCCTTTTGTGTTGGTTTTAGCTTGCTTTTGTGTGTTCTACAAATCATTTATTTCAAAAGATGGATAAATATGCCATGATTCGTGCTTTCATGTCAGGTTTTGCACTTGCAAAACAAAGAATCATGAAGTTTGCTCATGTTGTGTGATTGGAGCTTATCCGGTTCTCTCTTTTGTCCCTAACTATGTCCATCTTACTCATTTCTCTCTCTGGCAGTAAACATGGATACTGCAGCCACAATACACAATAAAACCTGGACTTTTTCTTAAGGATGTTAGCTTGGCTCTCTTCAATGTATGATTCCTTGTCTGTCTGTGTTATCTACCTTGTGCTGTCACTTGTTTCATATCATTTAAGTTCTTACATCTAGATGTTTTGAACTAAGCTATTCACTATGATAATTTGCAGCAGTTTTGCAGAAATTATGAGTATTGAGGTGGCTATGGCTGTACTATGAGCTATTGCGTTATCTAAGCGCATTGTCAAAATCTTAAGTAACTTGCCAGTTTGAAATGTAGAACATGTCTCCAGAGATGTAACATGCTTGCGGATGACTGACAGCTATCAACGACTGATGGGATTTCTTTTTTAGTCAAAGTTTCTTCTTGGACCAAATCAGAGTTAGTATTGGTGATCGAATCTCAGATCTACAAATCTGCCAATTTAGGACAGGAATGATATTTGAAAATCTTTTAGCGGGAACCAGTAGTTGTTATCATAAAGGCATTTGGCGGCAGCATAGCTCATGGGGTAGAGCAGCCGTCTAGTAATGGGAATATTGGTGGTTCTATCCCCAGTTTCTTCAGAAAGTGTCAAAGTTTCCTAGAGCAAGAGACTGAACCCTTTACTGCTTTGGGGGAACAGATAAAATTAGCCTGGTTGCTAGATCTGGCGTATTTAAATTCCAAATGTTCATTGATATGCACTTTTCCTATGAAGGCGATTACTGTTACTTATCGCCTGGGAAATAGAAATAAATCATGACCAGATATAGCTGTACCAAAGTAGTTCGTCATTGATGTGGGGAATCATATTGCGGATTAATCAGGTCAACGATAGTGCGCTGAAATGAATCCAAGTTTATATGAAACTATAATTGAATCTTGACTCTTTATGTGGTATAAAAATGATTGAATAAATCTTTTTTTAAAGTGCTGCAGATAAGAAGGCACGACCTAGGAACGAAAGTCTTTGACATTGAAGACCCGGAAGACGTTGCACGGGACACAGGCGGAAGTTTGGACAGGTTGCTCAGGGTGAACGGAGTGAGCTCTGGCAGCATCGCGTCAAAGCAGATCTTTTCTCCCTTTCGAAGGAGCCCAGTTTCCCCCTTCCCTGGACCCATGGCCTCCAACGCCAACATCGATATCGAAGGTGCCACCCAGCATCTGAGGGACATCCTCAAGCTGGACCGCCCGGGACACAACGCCGGTAAGAAGCGGCAGTTGTGAAAAGCTGATGCGCTTGTTAGGCCGCAGCTAGCCAACGACATGCTGGCTAGTTAGCCGGCTAATATCTCCCTTCAAACCCTTCAGTGAACGGCGCGGTCGGCTAGCTTAAATGCTAACGTGATAGATATTAGCAGCTACGTTGGCATGCTAGCATAACGTTAAGGGGACCAGGACAACCGTTTGATTGGCAAAGAATCAAATAATTTAGGGACATAACAAACTAAATTAACACCCAACATTTGTGAATTGATGGGCCGTGTGGGGCAGATCCTACCAGTAACCGAATTACAGGTTAGATTGGGGCTAAATGGTTTTAGCAAGAAAAAAACCAAATCAAAACGTATCAAACACTACACGAAAGCTCACACAAAGAGAAAACTTTTAAGATAACGTTTAAAAGAACCTAGAGACGTGTTTTGTCTGAGTTCTGTAAGCAGAAATGTCCATGTTGTGGGGGAAGCAAAACCCTGATCACCCGTTGACAAAATTCGTGACCTGGGAGTAACCACCGGGGCACCATCCGCGGATCTTAATGGTCTGGATGGCACATACCAGGTCAATAAATTACAGATCTGTTAAGGAGCAATGCCATCCAAGGCCTTGAAAGTTAGCAATACAATTCAAAAATTGATTCAGAATCTTAACAAGGAAGGAGCCAGTGTTGGGCAAGCACAGGGGTGATATGATCATTCGTCTTTGTCATAGTAGTGAGCCGAGCAAGCGGTATTTTGTACCAAGTGGAGATGCTGGAGAGAGTCCTAGCTGATACCCGGTTAAAGAATGTTGCTGTTGTCAAGATAAAAATCAAGTCAGTTTTATTTGTATAGCTCATCATAATTTTCAAATTTGCCTCAGTGGGCTTTACACCAATATACCATCCTGTCCTCAGACCATCGCATTAGATGGGGAACAACTCCCTTAAAAATAAACTTTTACTGGAGAAAATAATAGGAAGAAACCTAAGGAAGGGCAAAATTATATTGCAATACATAACAGGCATTTAGCAGACGCTCTTATCCAGCCAGAGTGATGTACATCAAGTGCATAAAGCAAGGATCCCTCTTCTAAGACTGACAGGTATTCAATGGATGTTGTGTGTACAGTATCAAGCATTAATAGCATAAAGGATGATATTAATGCATTTAATAACTTTATTAGCCAAATGAAAGGGTCTGTTTTTTTAACTGCTCATTAAAAGGTGTATCATAAGTCAGGAGGTTATTTTAAGTGAGAAGGTTCCTTCAGAAATCACGTCACAGTATTTTAAACAAGACACTGAACCCTAATTGATTGGGACAACAGATGAAAATTAGCCTGATGACTAAATCTGGCATATTAACATTTTAAATGTTCTTTCATATGCACCGTCCCTATTAAAGGAGATTATTATTATTATTATTATTATTATCATCATTATACATCTTTTTAGGGGGTTAGTCTCTGAAAAGATCAGAAATTGCTTTATGCTGATATAGTATTAGCTTTTCATAGAATGAAAAGGATGCAACTGCTTTACCTCCCTGGCTGAGCAGTGCAGTGGAATTTATCATGCAATTGGAAATGTTACCTCAATTATTGGTTCAGTTGCCCATGTTGCACCTTGAAATAGTTTAAATTTCATCCCAGGTCCTTTCTGTGTGGATTGTGTATGTTGTCCCCATGTCTCTGTTGGTTTCCTCTGGCTGCTCTGGTTTCCTCCCATCATCAAAAAACATGCATGTTAAGGTTAATACAGTTGTTGATTTCCCCTGACCAAGGCAATAGGAAAGGGAACAGGAGTTGGTCCATGGGTGCTTCCGCTGCTCACTCTTCCTATTCAATAGGATGGGTTGAATGCAGAGAAAAAAAAGTTTTATGTCTATCCAATGACAGATCGCTAAAGATTCTTTTTTTTAAAAAAGTTTATCAATCATTGTAGCACCTTTTATCTTAAATTATAGTCAACATTAGTGTCTGTTGGTATGTTCTAAGAAAGTAAAAAATGCACCACAAACTTTAAAAGTAAAATTGACAAGAGTAGAAAGTAATTGATATCAGAGAAGATGTTTGAAGCATTGTGAAAAGACTATTTGCATCAGAGGGATATTGCGGGAACCATCACTTCAGGGGTATTTTTCTCTTTCCAGATACACAGTCTGATGATAACCAAAGAAAGTCATCTTTCAGTGGTGAACTGAATGGACTGTTGGGGGCTGCAGGCCTTCTGGTGGGAGCTGGTGACAGGTCAACCATGACTGAATCTACTAGCCCTAGTGTGGCAGACATCGACAATACTCAAGAGAGTCAGATAATGTGAGTATAAATGTGAAAAAGTAGGTTCAGACCCTAGTCAAAATGACGTCCTTCCAAGGACAGAGTGAGATGGCCTCCTGCAAGGCAGCTACACTGTATTTAATTACCTTAACTGTCCCAGTGTTAATTTTCATCATATCATTATTGTTGATATTTTTGATATCCTTTTTGTTTATAATGCGTGTACGTTTTTGAAAAGCCCACCTGTTTGAGGTTCAACTCTGTTCGCCTGGACGGTTTCTGATTGAATACTGAGTCTATGTATATACGCTTGTGTTTTAACTCAAGCTGCCTGTCTGGTGATGATGGTTCCACCTGTATCTCCATTACATCTAACAATGTGGAAATTGTAGCCAGTCGAGACTCCAGCATCGACAGCAAGGCTCGGGGAAGTAACAAGGTGAGTTAGTTTAAATAAATGGTTATGCGCCTGCGTCCCTCTACTATAGGTTACAAGCAGAATCAGTCATGTTTCTCCCATTATAAACTTAGCTCTGCTGTTTTCTTTGTATTTTCTCTACACCCATGTAACTACCAGCATTCATAGAAAAGGCTTGACCCCTAAAAGGGTGCAGTGAATGCACCCCTCAAAAAAATCAGCTTCAATGCATTTGCTTTCATTTTCCTACCAAGCCTACATGTGTAACGTGAGAGATATTCAGTAATGGGCTATGTAGACTCACACACTATAAAAGAGCTCTTTGACACACTGAAACACACCATGGTCAATAAAGATCTCAGGTAGCTCAGCGGTAGAGTGCACGCTGCGGGAACTTGCAAGCCAAATGTTGTGGGTTCAAGTCCATTGTGGGATATCAGGAGGGGATTCGCCCTTAATCCTCCAAACTCCATCTAAGTCGAAGTACACCCCCAGAAAAGGTGGGGAATAATCATGATGTGAAAATGGATCTCACCTTTTTTTTTGTCTCGATTATTGTTTTCTCTGGAGATGTGTTTTTATTTATGCTGCTCCTTGTCTTGGCCATGTCTCCCTTGAAATAAGAGTGTTAACCTCACTGGGAGTCTCCTGGCTAAATAAAGAGTAAATAAATTTGCCTCAGCAGATTCAGTATGGAAATCTGATTTATGACCTGCATATTTGATTTGGCAAAGCTTTCACACCGGATGCCCTCCCTGGCGCAGCCCTCCCTGTTTATCCAGTCTCAGGGCCCGCACTTAAAATGCACTGGCTCATGCGGCTAGGTTCCTTCACTGCAAAAAAGAAATCGATTCCATTTTTGATCATAAATATAATTATTATCTCTTGAACGTTTGCATGTCAAGTAGAGGAGTTTTTGGTACTCGGAGTGCATGTGATTTTTATTCTTGGAATTCTGTTTTCTTCAGGTGAAGATCAAGCCCGTGGCCAAGTACGACTGGGAACACAAATACTACTATGGCAACCTCATAGCTGTGTGCAACTCCTTCCTGGCCTATGCCATCAGAGGTAAGCCTCCCTGGCCTGCCAACAAAGAGAAAATCAGTACCTGTGTTTTTTTTGTAGACAGTGTGAGTGCTAATGATTTGGCTCTTCTCTGCTGCTGGATGTGAGCATTTCTATTATTCATTTCATTATCAACGAAATAAGACTGCAAGATGGTGGTGCATGCAAATGCAGTGTCTCGGTGCTCTCAGCTAAACAGCAGTGTCGTTGAGGTTTAAGTTTGATTTTGAACCCGAGGAGGTGAGCTAAGGTTACCATGTGACTAGTTGAATTTTTTTTTGAATTGACAGACAGTGATAATGGTCATGCCTGGCTTTGGCAGCTATGAACCACTCTCTAGAGCCCAGTTTCCTTAGTGAAAGCCTGGTGATGTGGACTCAGTCTCCTCTGGCACAGCCATGGACGTGCCCTTATTTTTATTGCAGAGATTCTACTACAGAAGGGATGGGGATGAGGTTTAGATTTTGATTCCAATCAAAGTTATATATAAGCTTGTGCTCTTTACTCGGGAAATGTCACCATGGCAATCCATAGAAAATAAGCATCGGATACAAAGATGGCCAGCCTATTTTGTGCCCTCCATCCGTTTCTGATCAGTTTCTCGTAAACCTTCACGTTTGCTGATAAGTTACGTTCAAATTATCCCGAGATTACACTCGTGTTTTTGATCTTGAAAAAAAAATCTGTTAGTTAATCTGGAATTAATATTATCTTATTTGTGTTTATTTAAATAGGGACAGTGGATATTAAGGAACATTTAGAGTCACATGTGAATATGTCAGATTTAGCCACCAGGCTAATTTTCATCTGTTGTCGCCTGGCAAAATAAAATAAAAAATACACAATACCTATAACTCATCCTGTACAATAACCATATCCAACCAGCACATGCTACCTCAAACTCCCTCTACCTAATAACATAATAACTAGAAAATACTCGCTGCTATGTTATCTAGAGCTCACTTTTACAAGATATCCTTTTCTAAATGAGACTGAAGACAGTATTTAGAATGTCTTCTGCAGCTCAAATTCAATTCATTTCAATTTTCATTTAGCAGATGTTTCCATCCAAACCGATGTACATTTGAGATTTAGATACACTGGAATTCATAAATGGATTTGGCCTTGGTATTTGTTTTGGCTGGACTGCCAGCCGGGCTGCCTTACAAACTAGAATGTCCCTGAGTCACCACGTCGGCGTGACAGACTCATTGATCATGTTTGGGCCGCTAAATCGGGGCACCAACGATGTCGTTGACATTACACGTTTGGTCAGCCAAGTGCTGAGAAGAATAAGGGAGAGCGGCGCACAGTTAAAGCACCCTAAATAATAATCCCACTGATAAAACATTCATATGTATATTCATAATAGCATTGTGAAGCTTCTGTAGCTGCCAAACCTGCACAAGTAAGACAAAATGAAACTGTATCTCTCAAAGCATCATTAAGGGTGAAATGCGCCCCCAGCTGCACTGTCAAAAAAAGTATCATCTCAGCGCCCTGGTGCTATTTGCACATTTAAATAAAGTAATTTACGTTTGACTTAAAATTGGCCTCCAGGGGCATAGGGGGGTAAGACACCTATGTTCAGTACATCTCTGTGTCATACAGTCGGGTGTTTGAATCCCAGCTGCACCGTTTCCAACCACAGCCAGAGGTCCATAGTTAGTGGGTCATAATTGGCTAAGCCTCACATGGGTATAAGGGTTAGGTTGGATAAAGTATTCTGGGTTCACTAGTGTCCCCCTCTGGGTCGTCCAGGCCTCTTGGTTAAGTGAAGGGAAAGTACTCTGCTTCATTCTCCTCTGACGGCCAAGCACTGTGCTTTCCCCACCAGACCATGATGTGTGGACTAGTGAGGGCTAGTGGTCATGTGACTTGGAGGAGACACATGCTACCACTTCCTCCTTCCTGTTGATGTCTTAGAGGGTATCTAAGAGACTGACCCAGCAGTAGGTAACTCAGGGAATTCAGGTGGGAAAAAGGGGATGATTTTTTTTTTACTTACACCAGGTGCTCTAATGCTG
>OMLC01067222.1:0-12167 GCA_900302585.1 Regalecus glesne | reverse complement strand
ATAGTGCGTGTTGCCGAACATGTTACTTTTTTCTCAGGTTGTACTCCGCTAGCTTTTTTTCCCAATAGACTTCCCACAAGGCAATGGGGTAGTAGTTGATCATGAAAAACCTGAGATCCGCTACCAAGCTAGCCTAAGGCTGCAAAGTACCCAGTTACCGCTTAGGGCCATGAGAGGGCCTGGCTAAGGTCTTAGCGAAGGAGAGGCTATGCGCTGGTGAGGGGAGACTCAAGCACTAGGCTGTTTCCTTGTTCAACACAAGTGCTAGCCAGCAGCAGCAAGCTGTAAGCAAGAGTGTAGAAACCGAGCGAGTGAGAAGTAAGCATACATCTTCCCTCCAGTTACTGCACAACTGCACTAGATGCATCACATCACCCTGTGTGAGTTGTGTGCACACACACACGCATACACACACACGTACACAGACACGCACATATACACGCGCACACATGCACGAATATGATGGACGACTGATTGTCCTGGGTGTAAGCCCTTCCCGCTAGGATCAATGCAAAGACAGTGCTGCTGAGGACTGTGCAGCCCCTGTGGCACTCTAAAACCCCTCATTGCATAGGTCTCCACCTCTGACCATGGTGTTACACCATTGACAAGGAGGGATGTCATCATCACACACGTGTGTGTGTGTGTTTATGTATTTAAACTCAACACATAATATATACATATACGCTTGCATAACATGATAATTTTAGTATGTATATATGAGTGTGTGTGTGGGGGGGCTGTTGTCAGAATGTATGTTTGTGCTTGAGTAGATATATATGTTTGTGTGTTTGGTATGTATGTGCATATCCATGTATGGGTTTGGTTTAGTATGACTGTATCTAGAAGGCACCATATTGAACTGGAAGTTGCGACCACAAGAAGAAGAGTGAAACATTTATTTATTTTTCATTGAACATACAAACAGCAACATTTGTTATTTTCCTTTAACCCATCCCATTGTATTTGAGTATTGAACTGCTGAGGCACCCAGAGACCAATACCAGTTCTTTTTCCTATTGCCTTGGCACATGGAGGAATATTAACGATAACATACATGTCTTTTCAATGGTGGGAAAAAAACAGTAAACCCAGAGGAGTTCCATGCAAATACAGGGAGAATATGCAAACTCCACACATAAAGGAGCTTGAATAGGATTTAAACCCAGGGGCCCCTCGCTGCAGGGCATCTGTGCTAACTGCTGTGCCACCATACTGCACAATGCAGCACACCAACTGCCAATAAACAAAAGAAAGGGGTCTTGAGACACAGGTAGACAAAGTCCATTATGGCAGCCAACAATCCAGTTCAAGCTGAAGTCATTCAAAATGGACTCCTACTTCCACATAAGTTCACTTTTCAATAAATATTTGGTCAATAATACCCGGAAATTGGTAACTACTACAGCAACTAGAATAGAAAAAAACGTTTTAGCTGATTTTAGGTGACTATTTTTCATAAATGACTCCTGTTTCCATGTAACTTGAATTTTCACAAAATACCTACCTGTGGTAAGCAACACTGTAATTTGGAATGACTACAGCCATCGGGAGAAAACATCTTTGTTGATTTTAGTGAATATTTTTCAGAAATAATTGACTCCTATATTCGATAGCTAGTGACTAACAATCATCAAGATATCTTCACCAAAGCCTGTCTAGGGCTTTACTAGGTACTTCGGACAGGACAACATTACAATAATCCAGATGGAAGCTTGATGAAATCATGGTTGAGGGTCTCTGCCACAGAGTCTGAAAGTGATGGCTAGAGTCCAGGGGGTGAAAGAAAGAAGATTTAGTGATGTATTTGATATGTGGCTGGAATGAGAGAGTGGAGTCCAGAATGACACCCAGATTGTGGACTTCTGGGGATGGCCATTTAGCGCAGTGATCTGCATCAAGGTGATGGTCTCCAACCTTCTAGAACAGTGCCTCGGGAGCTACAGTAGTCATAATCTCAATCTTATTGTTATCAAGCTTGAGTAGTTTGGATGAAATCTGGATTTGCATGTGATGCAGGCTGTTGACAAGGCATTTTGGAGACCTAAGTGGATCATTTAGGATAGCACTAGCAACTTAAACTATGGTGGTGCATGAAGGAGGAGCATTCTGACGATAAGTATAGAGGAGGAATTCAAGTAAATAGCTTTGGGGCATGCATTGGTTGACTGGGGGCAGGGTTGTAGTGGAGTCTCTGGTGGTGACAAACTGTTACCTGTCGGAGAGATATAACTGGAGCCAAGAGAGAGAGATCTAATGGTGAGACCCATGTATTTAGTCAAGCGGTTAGCAATTATGACGTGAGAAACAGGCTTCAGAGAGTTCCTAGATGGTAACAATACCTATGTGGCTGGAATCAGTACCAATGATGAAATCCTTAGTGAAATTGATAAGGTCAGTCTGTGCTGTGGTGTGCTCTAAAACCAGATCGAAAGGGTTCATGGTGCTCATGATTGGACATTTGCTGATGGAGTTGGGCTGTAACTGTTCTTTACAGAACTTTACTAAGAAAAAGAAGGTTAGAGATTGACTGGTAGTTGGTGAGGTCATCTAGCTCCAGACCTGGCTTTTTGAGGATAGGGGTGACTGTGGCCATTTTGAAACTTGAGGGTATGGTGTCAGATTCCAGAAGAGTTGATAATGTCCACCATGATGGAAAGGGAAGGTAGACATGTCTTCACCAGGACTGTGGGCATGGGGGTAAGAGAACGGGTAGGGACCATGGACATGGTGATCCACTTAGCAACTTGAGGAGCATCCACAGGGAAGGAGGAGAAGCAACACTGAGGCAGGCAAGGGGAGTAGCACTATATGGCCGAGGTTCTTGCTGAGGGAAGAGAGAAGGCACCAGAAACTGCTGGTGGATATAATCCACATGGGCCTGGAAGAATTCCAGGAACTTGAGGTATGTGGATGGTGATACCTGCAGTCAGTTGAGGCTGAAGTGGTCACTTAGATGAGTGATGGATTATTTATGTCAAATAACATTGTGTAAAGATGAACTGTTTCCTCTTTCTGTGATTTCCTTAGCCAGCACTTGAACCAGCAACCTTTGTATACCTAGAGAAGGTAACATATATCATATTTAATATTTTACTATCAAAATGCATGTAATTCCATACTTCTTTTATATCTACATCTTTACACCAATATATACATAATCCATTAACATAGAACATAGAGAAAATAAGCAAAATATAACAAATACATCTTAAACCAATAAGACATAATTGTAAGGTAGCCTGGGTGCTATAGAAATATTGCCAACACACCAACATCCCACTAAAACAAATCGAGCTAATATTTAAAACATAGATAGATGAGACAAAAACTAGTGAGGTAACCCGCAGGCTTGTAACATAGCCTCTAGGCCCCACATCAAGTCAAAGAAATCAGAAAACACAGATAGAAGATTGAAGTCCATTTTTACATGTCACAATTAAACCCTGTATTGTGGGGGTGCCCTTGAAACTACATGCCACAACACAGGGCACATCATTTCCCGAAGCACCATGGCACAAAGACAAGACAAAACCATAGTGAGGTAACCTGCAGGCTCTTAGCTAAGCTTCCAGTCTACTAGCCCCCCAGTATTTCAAAGAAATTAAATATTAAAATACATATGGACAAGACAAAAACTAGTGAGGTAACCTGCAGGCTTTTAACATAGCTTTCAGCCTATAGGCCTCCCACCAAATAAAATGAATACAATGTTAAAACACAGATACAGAAGACAAATAATAGCAAGGTAACATTCAGGCTTTGTATAGCTTTCAGTCTATACCCCCCCCATATTAAAGAAATGAAATATTGAAACATGTAGACAAGACAAAAAATAGACGGGTAACCTGGAGGCTTTTAAAATAGCTTCCAGGCTACAGGCCCCCAGCAAATCAAAGACATTGAATATTGAAACACAGATAGATGAAAAAGAAATGTGTGGGGTAACCTGCAGGCTTTCAGCAAAGCTTCTAGCCTACAACCCCTCCACCCCCACCAAATCAAAGAAATTGAATATTGAAACACAGATAGATGAGACAAAAAAAACGGTGAAGTAACCTGAAGGCTTTCACCATAGCTTCCAGTTTATAGGCTACCTACCAAATCAAAGAAAGCCAACAATAAATACAAATATACCTTGCCCAATATATCTTATCTCACATACTACACAGTTTCCCTACACAGGACTATATAGGTAAGATATTAACTGTCCCACTGAAGAGACATGGTGTTCTATACACCTCCTTACAATGCAATGACATCATAGTTGCCAGACTAGGATATTTTAGAGATGAGGAATATGAAGCTTTAATATTCACAATTAGATTGTTGGTGAAGATTTTCTTCTTAAAAGTAAACACCACTTTGCTGGTTTGGGGTGTATTGTCAAACTCCTGGGTGAAGTTTGAATAAAACATTTGTAAAAACTCAAAAATGTTTTAGCATACAGTACTATTTACAGTAAGACGCTAATTACAGTAAGAGCCAAGATGGCCGCGCATAGAGGTGCAGCCATCTTGGCAATCATTTTGGTTATTTTGTGATGGTTTAGTGTGTAATTCAGGCACTCTGTACACTTGTATACTACAAACTAACCACACTTCTTAATATCAGCAATCAATATCAAGGTTATACCTCTGGAAACCTGAACTCTGAAATCACAAACTTGTCCATCAGATATCCTGTGACCTGAGGAGCCCAGCGAAATTATTACAATCATACCATTTAAGAGGCATTGAAGGTGACACAGGGAAATGAAGCAAAAGCAGGGCAAGAGAGGCAGTCTACAAGTAAGGCTATGGGCTTACCAACATAGACCAGCCCTGCTGAGTCTCTTCCTTACCAACTCCTGGTTACTCATCAACTAGATGGATGATTTAAGACTGAGAATTAATTCCCAAAATAATAATAACTGGGTGATGATACAGAGACTTGGCTGGACAGTACCATTCCTCACGCAGCTATCGAGCTAGCGGGCCACTCTGTTTACTGAGCAAACAGGACTATAGAGTAAGTAAGAGTAAAGGCGGAGGAGTGTGTATGTGTGTTAACAGTGATTAGTGTACAGCCACAGACATTACCAGAACACATCCCCAGATATAGAATATCTGGCCTTGAAATGGAAACCCTCCTTTATGTAGAGTTGACTGGTATTTTGATAACATCTGCTTTCATACCGTCAAATGTAAGACTGAGATAGCCCTGGAGGAAATGCATAGTGCTGTCAATAACCAGCTGAATCCACTTCAACAAGGAACTGTAATTGAGGCAGCATGTTTTAATCTCATTGAAATAAAAACAGTACTGCAC
This sequence comes from Regalecus glesne, assembly GCA_900302585.1. Taxonomy (NCBI): domain Eukaryota; kingdom Metazoa; phylum Chordata; class Actinopteri; order Lampriformes; family Regalecidae; genus Regalecus; species Regalecus glesne. The sequence goes on along the minus strand of OMLC01067222.1, from coordinate 6,857 downwards.
TAGTACCATAAAAATGTTGATCTCCCTAATAGAGACAAATGTTTTCTCAATCAAGTTTACACAAACATCCAGTGAGCATAAAAAGTTGACCCATCTCTACACCTTGGTTTATCAGACCACATCTCACTAAAAGTGACCCTTTAACTGGACACACAGGCCAGCTGTTAAAGTGTTCCAAGTGTGGAATGAGGAAGCCACCTCACAACTGTAGGACAGCTTTGAAAATACTGACTGGGAAGTGTTCTCACACGGGACAGACTTAGATAAATACAACTCATCAGTCTTGGCCTACATAGACATCTGTACTGAGACAGTGCTAACTACCAAAACCAGAAAGATATTTCCAAACCCAAAATCATGGTTTCTTTTTTTAATTTTTTTAATCCCTTATCAGTCCTACAAGGGGAAATCTGCAGTTATTTGCATTTAACCCATAATGCACAGGAGCAGTGAGGAGCCACCATGTAGCTCTTAGGCAGCAGTTAGTGGGCTCAGTATTTTGCTCAAGGACACCTCGACATGCTTTCTCCAGGACAGTGAACCTGCAATTTACAAATCACCAAATCACCGCTCTACTCACTAAGCTATGGATAGAAATGCACAATCTTTGTTCAGGGTACATGATGATACCTTTTGGACAGGAGAAAGCCTGACCTCCAGGAATTTCAGGGGAGAACTGAAGGAGGGCACTAGTGAAGCTAAGTAGAGGTACAAGCAGCACATCGAGCTTCTTGTTCGAAACAAGAGAGGCAGGAAAACCATAACAGGCCACAAGAGTAGCACCTCACAGATCACCCAAGATGTCCAACTCTGACACCCTGAATCAGTCTCTGCATGCTTTCACAACCAAAACAGCAGAAGGAGAACTCAAAGGACACCACTTAAGGAGGAGCATGTACTTGTCCTACAGCCTCACCAGGTGAGATCCAGTCTAACAGAAGTATACATCACTAAAGCTGCAGGAGCAGACAGGATATCAGACTACATTTGGAAGTAATGTGCTGACCAGTTCAGAGGAGTGTTGACCTGCATGTTTAACATCTCCCTACAACAGGCTGGAGTCCCCATCTGTATAAAATCCACCACCATCACCCCCACACCAAAAATCACAGCAACTAAAAGCCTTAATCACAAAAAAGAGGTGAATCAGTTCAACTGGATCAGAAGTTTATTTGGAAAAGTTTCCAAATAAACTTCTGAAGTTATTTGGAAAAGTTTCCAAATAAACTTCTGATCCAGTTGAACTGATTCACCTCTTTTTTGTGATCTCCATACCTGGATTATTGAGCATGCATCAAGACATAAAAGCCTTAATGATTATTGCTCAGAAGCCTCAACACCAGTTACTATGAAATGATTTCAGAGTCTTGTACTGTTTAACATTAAGCCCATCACTCCTGTTGATCTGAACAGCCACCAGTTTGGTTGCCAAGGAAGCGGATCTATGGAAGATGCAGTCTCAATCACACTTTACACGGCCCTATCCCACTTGAAACACAATATGCCAGGATGCTGTTCGCCGACTTTAGGTTCTTTTTAATGCGGTTATCCTCCATAAACTGGTAGACAAACTCAAAAGCCTGGGATTATTTACCTCACTCAGGTTATGGATTATGGACTTTATCATTCATAGACCACAAAATGTTAGATTGGGCAATTGCTCATCTTCGACCCTCATCCTGAATATAGGTGCATTGCGGGGCTGTGTGCTTAGTCTGTTCTTCTTCACTCTCTTCACCCATAACTACGCCTTCCTCCAGCCAACACTATGGTGAAGTTTGCTGATGACATCACCATAGTGGGACTGTAATCTAACAAGGAGGAGGAGGTTGGACATCTGATTAAGTGGCATTTGGACAATGATCTGGTCCTGAACACCTCAAAACCAAGGAAATCATTCTAGACTTTAGAAGATCCAGGAAAACCACTAAGCGCCCTCTCCAAATAAATGGGGAGGAAAATGGAGAAGGTCAATGACATCAAAATCTCCGCAGACCACATATCAAAACCTCTCTCATGGTCCTTTAAAACCTCCTACCTGGTGAAGAAAGCTCACCAGAGGTATTCCTTCCCAAGAAAATCCAACCTTACCTTTCAACTCCTAGTAAACTTTTGAAGAAGCACCATAGAGAGTATCCTCAGCTAATATGTCACAGTGTGGTATGCCAGGTGCACTGCCAAAACCCAGGACTTGGTCTGGATGGTAAAAACGACACAGAAGATTTTGAAAACTTCTCCCAAACCTTGAAATAGTTTGCTAGCTGTCTACTTAAGGCTAGAAACATCAGTAGGGACCTAGCCTAACCAGGGTCATTGTCCATGTGTCCCCTTGCCATTGGGCAAGCGATAGGGCCGTCAAAGCCCGAACTAACAAACTGAAGAACAGCTGTAAATCACCACCTCCATCACCCCCCAACTTCCCATAGCTGATTGGGACTGAGGTCTTTGTCATGCATAAGTGCGTTTTATATATTATATACAGATAGAAGACACTACATCTAATCTGTTGTGCAAAACATTTTTATAATGTACTGTCTGTACTGACACTGTTTACTATTTCACCCAATTGCCTTATTTAATGTAACCTTGTTATATTTATAATAAAATGGGCATTTCAGATTAATTGGAGGAGGGAAGAGGTGATCCATTTTTTGTGTGCCTCTGCTTCATTGTAAATACATTGTAGTTGTTAACCTTTTCAAAGTGCAACAATTGGGAACATATCATGGAAATAAACTCTTGGATGTGATTTATCAAGGCTATTACTAATTAGTTCCTTGGTGCTTTTCAACACCTCTGAAAAGCACGTCTTAACTCTTTCTGCCACTGACATGGTTGTAATTACTGACTTAGAGAAGACGCCAGAATACAAAGATTGTGTCAGGAAAGAGGGGTTTTCTCTATAGATGTATTTACAATGTCAGAAAAAAAGATAATACAAATCTGTCACTTGCAATTTTTCCCTCTTATTCTTGAACTATGGCAAATGCCACAATCAGGTAAACACATAAAGAAATATGAAGAGGGAGGATTGAAGTCACAGGCATTTAAAACAAATGAGACATTCTTGTTCACGCATGGCTTATTTTGATGTGTTGCCATTAGTATGATGTATTTCACATCTATAAGGTATCACTGTCAAATTATTTTTTTCATATAAAACTTGAAGTGTTCTTAAAGAAATTAAATAAGTCATCTCATAACACAACTGCATTTCTTTTATTTTCATTCTACTTTGCTGTGAAGCACAATAGATTTTTTTTGAAAGGGTTGTGTAAATAAAGATTGTTATTCTCATGATAATGTAGAAAGTCTTCAGATACGTGACTTGATATATTCTATATATGAAATAGCCTATTGTGGTCGTCCCAGACCTGATTTCGGATAAGTGGTTGACGATGGATGGACGGATATTATGGTCATATAGTTTCATACCATTACAATGGAATGGATACAGCAAATGTATGTCAGGCCAGAAAGAGATAAATAATCTGTTGTGGATAATTAACTGGGTGAATTAGGAGTGTCAGCCTCCTAATTTATGCCCTCTTTCAACTTATGCTCAAAATGCACCCCCCCCCCCAAAAAAAAAATTTAAATTAAAAAGCTAAATTAATTCAAACAGGAGGCTACAAAGAGGGTGTCAATTGACTGGGTTGGTCCTTCAATGTTGCCTGAGAAATATGCATTTACTCTTCCAATGCAATATGGACAAATGCATCCCAGGCCACCTCTGAATGTGGCCTGAGTGATCAGATCCCAAGATGCATTGAGGATGCATTCAGTGCATTCACACCTGTACTTAAAGCTGTCCATTTGGGATTGGATCAGGTAGGTCCATGTTTATGCCAGGTATTAACAGCCTCACAGATAGACACACACACACACAAATGTATGCATACACACACAGACACACACAGCTACCAATCTCTATTGTGCAACACATCACTTTTCTTTCTCCTCTGGTGTGGAGAGCAACATAACGAGAGAAGAGGTTAAAAGCATCTAAATATAAATGTAGCGCTAGTGGAGAAAAATACTAATCTTCCCGGCAGCGTTGCTCTCACATTGCTCCGACTTTCATATTTCTACCTCCATTACTTTTCACGGCAGCCAAAGCCGAGCTTTGATCTTTATGACTCATTTGTAAAAGGCCATATGCCAAAAGATCAAAACTCTTTGTGAAAAGAGGGAAGAGGGGACCTGACGGTGGACCTCCCATGTTGAATTTCCGTTGTGAAAGAGTTGTTTGATGACTGAATCAAGTGGCTATAAAGTACCTTTTCATCAGAGTGGTTTAGTACAGTGATCTCTGTACCATACAATTGGAAGATTCTCCTGTTATTCCCTTGTAATTTCAGAGTGCTTTCATACAAATACAGATGAGACATTTAAAACCTTTTTTACTTCTGTCTTGGCCTTCTTCCAGGCACTAAGCCAATGTTTTTCAACCAACAAAAATTTAAAATGCTAACCAAAGTGAATGAATGTGAACAGTCTGGTGCTGCAGTGTAGATGGCAAAAATAAGTTTTCAAGTTTAAGATGTCTAATGTCCTTCTGATTGTACAAGTACAACCATGGAAAACTCATTGGCTGGGAGGCCCCATTACAAAATCATGAGATAAAGATAGAATAAAGTAAAATAAGATATAGAATAATAAGTGTGTTTTCTACACAATGTTTTTCAAAAAATGTTGAGAAATGGTTATGATGTGATCCAGGTCAGCTGCTGGCTCAAGATGTGTGCACATGCTCATTAGCAGAGATCTCCGTATTTTCTTTTCGTTTCGATGTCTCAACTTGTGCAGCAAACTTTTCAAAAATGACTGGAAAGTGCGAATGGAAAGGAAATGTACCTACTTTAATCATGAAAACTACTTTTTCTGAATTTCCCCAAGTCAATATGGATGTTCTCTCAATTTGGGGCAGCGGAGCTACTTTATTGTCTAGCTTTAACATGGTAACAGATACCATCAGTGAAAATTTTGATTTATCACATATCTTCCCAAGTGACACTTGTTTTCCATCCATCCATCTAGCCATTGTCAACCGCTTATCCAAAATAGGGTCGCAGGGGAACATGAGCCCATCTCAGTTCTCATTGGGTGAAAGGCAGGGATACACCCTTGAAGGGTTATCAGTCTATCACAGGGCAGAGCAGTTAGGGGAATGGTGTCTTGCTCAAGGACATCTCGACACGCTTCTCTGCAGGTGCGGGGTTCAAACCTGAAACCTTCCAATTGCCAGATGACCACTTGACCTACTGAGCCATGCCACCCTGACGCTGGTTTTCCTTTTAGAATTTTTAAGGATGTCAAAGTGCAGGGTCCCCTAAAGACCTGACCCCTGCCCAGAAATGAGACAAACACTTCTGATGACATTCAGATTCAAACCAATGTTCTCCAACGTGTAAATCTGGTTACAAGACAACCAATCAATATTTTTGTTCTTGTGTATCTGTTGCCAGATCCCATCAAGGGTTTATCATGGGGTATTTATTTTATCAAAGGGAATCAAGGCAAGTTACTGAGGCATCGGTAGTTCAGTGTCAGAGCCTGCACCCCCAGGTTGGGCGTCGCGCGTTCGATCCCACTGCAAGGTTAGGGCTGGGCAATACGCATTTGGCCTTAATCTCCCATGCTCTGTAAATGTGGTGATACATCATAAAGCACTTGAGTGGTCGCTAAACTCGAAAAATTCCGTAAAAAATGAGTCAATTTACTACATATGTACAAGTTAATAGCTGGGATGGGTTTTTGTTTTGTTTTTACTTGCAATTTGCAGTACTTGCTTTTTTCTGTTGTTGCCTTGTTTTGCATGGCATTCCTTTGTATTCTGCTGTACTGCATGCACATTGTTTACCTGGAATAGGTGACCTCACGGTGTTTCTCACAATGCATTGTGAGCCTTGGATTTGTGAAGCATCTTTGTGAAGAAAAGTCTTGTAATCTCTCATCCCCAGCAGTTTTTTAACTGTTAAATGTGACCTACTGTAAGACAGAAAGACCTGCGTGTTGCTGGAATGAAGTCTGAGATGTTCTCCGACTAGACGTCTTGTCAAGTAATGTAGTGCATACCAGGCTTTAGTGAGGATGAGATAAGTACAGATATGAGATAGACAAGGGATTGTATAAGCTCTTAAGTGGATTCATTCCCAGTTCCTAAGCTATTTCTCCTATCACTGTCCAGCTTGTCAGAGTGTCCACATATTCCTGATTTTAGAAAAATCTATATCAGCACAGAGATGAAACCCTCTAGCAAATGCTCAGTACTCATTTGCATCAGAATAGAAGGAAATGGAGAGGAATGTGGAATGGTTTCAAGCTGCCTTTCCTCCATCGGCGTAACAATGATTGATCGAGCACACAGGTGTGTGCATGCATTCATGCATGTGTGTGTGTGCATGTTTTCCGGTCTGTTTTTAGCTAATACCTCGGGAAGGTCACCTGTCCACCTCATTGACACTGAGAACAGGAGGGGAGGAGTGTTCACACACAGACACACACATACACACACACAGAGACAAACAAACACACACACATAGTATGTAAAAAATAGAATAATGAAGCCATTGGTCTGTGGTTATTATTAACAATATCTGAAATGGATTTTTAGAATGTTCAGATGAATAGGTCCTTTTAGAGCTGTGACAGTTTAAAACATTTGTCCCCCCCCCATAAAAAGATATTCATTTCCATTGTGTTGGCTACTTCTTACAACAGGAGTTGTAAGAAGTACTTTTTCAGCTTGCAAGCTTCTTTTAAAATGGCTGTCAAAATGATCTACCTACATAAAATCTTTATATGTGTGTGTGTGTGTGTGTATATATATATATATATATAGTGGGTATACATAT
>OMLC01067220.1:0-13135 GCA_900302585.1 Regalecus glesne | reverse complement strand
CCCCCCCTCGGATGGGCTCCACACAGCAGGTGGATGCTGACGTCCTAGCTTGATGAAGCTCAGCATGTGATTGACTCTCCAGACCAATAAGCGGTCACCTAGCACGTCAGATGAGGGGAATCAGCTTTCCCGTAGATTCAACCTCGGTCCTCCCAGTCGGGGGACACCTCCGGCACGTTTGACGCAGCGAGCTCAGCTTCACGTTTAACAATGAATCCGATCTCGACCTAAAGGTGGATCGCCATACGACGCGTCAGCCTCCTTAAATCTTGCCAGTGGTGCCTCAAAACGGCCCCCGCGGGGTTCACTAGGTGCGCCGCGGGGGGCCTCTCCGTTGTGTGCAGATCTGTTCGAGCTCATTACTGGGAGAATCCTTGTCATTGGCCTTCCCTGGCAGCATCACACTTCAACTCACCAGTAATCAGATATGTGTATTCACTCCAGGTCCTGATGACTTGTGTGGAGAATGCAATACCGGAAGAGGTGTCTTAGGTCTCCTCGCTCTCGTGTTGGAAACGTTGTCAGGCGGTAATAGAATCACGAGTGGGCATCTGGCAGACATTTGCAAGTGAAAGCTAACGTCCAGGTTAATTTGTTATCTGAAGCATCCAATGTGGCCAATGGCCGATCACATCGCTGGTGTGTCTGATGGATCAGCGTGCAGGGATGAGCAGCCTAGACACGCCACAGGTAGTAGTAACCATCCATAAACTACACAGCCAGCATAACAGATCACTCTTAGACAACAGGCCATCACGGACGCTGCCTTACTGAGACACTGAGGGTTTGTTGTTGTGGAAAGGACAGGTTTAAGACCGTCAGGCTGCACGGCAGGACACAGCTGTAAAGATGAGTCCCGTACTGGGGTCTGTGTCCAAAAGTCACCAAATTGGAGCTGGTAACTCAAATTCTATCTCCACTGGCACGCATAATGGCACAAATGATGAAAAGTAGACCTGGGTTGTAAGAATATAAAAATCCTCTAAGCAGCAGAATCAGACCCTCCGGCTCAAAAGTGCTCAATAAGCCTAAACAAAGATTTTCGACAAAGACGGAGAAGATGGGAGAAATGATCATGTTAATGGGGTGGAAAGGTTTAGTGTCTAAGAGGAAAAAGGGAGAGAATCTGGACCAAATAAGTCTGACTCATGACATGAGCTTGATGGACTCATCTGTGGAATCAGAGGAGGAGAAAGACCTTAGGAAGCAAGTAAGAGATGAAAAGCAGGACATGGAAATTGATACACACAGATGAAGGAGTGGACCAGAACACCAGAGGAATTTTCCCAGTGAGAGATCTGTTTCACGTGGCATGGTTAGTCCCCACATTGGGGCGTTGGATGAGGACTTAGATGGAGCTTGGGGGATTCAGGCCAGATGCCCTTCCTGATGGCCTGCGATGGGTCAGAACCTACAGCCTCTGGCTTGGGAGTTCCCAAAGCTCACGCTGGACCACTGGGATACTGCAGCCCCCCGTGGATGTTCGCAGTACCTCCAAGTTAAAGGAAGTGGAAAAGGTGGCAGTAGAGAATGCCACGGTTTCATCAGCCTCCCTTCTGCGGTTTCCCGATAGACTAAATAAAAAAAACACACCAGAGGATTTCAGATTTTTGTCAAAGCTTATGTAGAGTTAGTTGAAAGAAGCCGATTATTCCCATGAAGATACAGTTTAATCACAGATGATGAAGGCCTTTGTTTTTTAAATGACTTGGTTCTAGGTATTACAGGAAATGTATATTCCGTGATGAGGAGTTTTTTTTTCTCAGGGTATTCAGATGTGCTTCACTCACAACATGGTGTAGTAGTTCACTGCACCCCAGCTACGATGACATTTTATCAAAAGGAGAATTAAGATAAGCAAATTAAGGAGTATTTCCACGGTGAATGTGAAATTGCCCAACAGGTTATATACTGGAGATGAAGCAGCTTAAAAGAAAAACTAGGAAAAGTACAAGGGCAGCCAGTAAAAAGCTTGGGGGAGATAGGGGGATGTGATTTCACGTGACAAGCAGCAGATTCAGGGGGGGGGTTCAGGGCATTGAGAGTATATGGAGAGGTCAAGCCTGTAGGGCAAGTCCATCAGATAGAAGGAGAATTTTTGAGTGGAAAACATATATTGGCAGGGAGGAGGCAGGAAGCTGTCTGAAGAAAACCCAGTCATTTGGATGAAGTGTGAAAGTAAAGACAGAGCAGGAAGGGCAACAGAGCAATTGTCCTATAAAGCAGGGTTTCTTAATCCAGTCCTCATGAACCGCTTGTATTGCAATTTTCCTTCTCATCATTCTACCTATTTTATTTAAAAAAAAACCCTCTTTGAATTGATTTAAACTTGTGCTTACCTTGAGTTCATTAGCTCAACCATTCCACAAACTTACCCCACAATTTGAAATACATATACTTTTTAAATATACTGTGTACAAACATAGTGTTTCCTAAAATAAACTTTTCCTCTTAAATAGTACCAACCCTCTCTCTCTCTCTCTCTCTCTCTGAGAACCATTGTTGTATGTGGCCAGGAAGTAGATGATGTCTTGCTTTGTACATATGTGCAGTCTTAGATTCTACCAGGTCAATTAACTTCATAGGCCCGTGACTTTAGAAACAGTCTCTATGTTTCCAATACCCGACATCGTTTGCTATACTTGTTACTCTGTTTTTGTACGCCTAACCATTGTAAGATGCTTTGTAGCTGCTTCCCCATATCTCCAGACTGTGATTCAAATATGGCAATACAGGTGAACAATCCCGAATGTACGTCGCTCCTTGTTTTACCTGAGCTGGCCACTAGTCCCCGCTATAGCCTGCACAATGCGTCCGTTCAACGGCGAGCTGACGGATCCAGCCGTCATTGGTCAGCATATGTCATGTGATGCCGTATCAACGTCAAGTCGACGTAGAGGCGGGTGACTATGTAGCATGAAGTTGTAGAAGTTGTAACCTGCCTAAGACCTCAAAATGGAGAACCCAGGAGGGAAGCTAAGAGAGGAAAGTGATTTGAAAGGCGGGTATTTTAAAATATATAAGGATATAGATGGTCTCTTGACTTCTGCTACCAACTACTCTGCTAAGTCAGCTAGTAGCAACGACGACAGCTCAGCTAGTTATGACATTTCTTCGTCTATCGGAACGGCAAATGTTAGCATCCTGGCGCCGACGTCGGTCAAGCTAGCAACGGATCGCCCTGGACATCAACAAGCACCAAGCTTGCCATGATGACCCGGCCACTGCGAATGCAACCAATGCTTCAGGAATTAGTGATGGGTCGACGTTCTATTATCTCAGCGTGAAGTGTCTACTCTACTGGTAAGTTGTCCAGTTTTTCTGTTACCCGTACACACGCAAGTGCTTCCTTCTCCACCGTGGAGTATTTTATCCCAGCTGGTGAGAGTTTGTGTGATATAAATGCAACAGTCTTTCAGTATTATCTGTATGTAGCTGAGTTAGAAGACCACCTATCATTAAATCTGATGTGTCCGTAGTGACTGTAGTAGGCAGTTCGGATTTGAACACTGATAGTGCAGGGCCATATTCAATCAGTTTTTTTCACATTCTTAAACCTCTGCTAAGCCTTGGACACAGAGAAAAGTAGTAGAGCCATGCACCAAGGCGTGCCATGGGTCCACAACAGCTGAACATTTTGGTATATGAATATTGAATACTGTGAAGTCAAGCCCAGGGAGGAACAAAGGCTGACCACATCAGCGAGTGGAGGTGCCTGTGCCATGGCAGACAGATGAGAGGCTTCCTTTGCTGACACTGTGTGGCCGAGTCAAAAAAGTTATATTTGTCTGATCACAAAAACGGTGAATTGGTTCAACTGGATCAGAAGTTTATTCAGAAATGTTTCGTCAGTCAGACAAGTTACATCTTCGGTCTGAGCTGACTGCAAGCATTCCCACCCTTATACGCAATACCACACAACAATAGGCTGGCTTCATATGCAAGTTGGTCATTGATTGCACATTCAGTGTTAATGGGTACTATTCACAGATGATTGGGGAATATTAGCAATCACGGCATTGTAAGAAGATGACAGATGTATTATCAGGCCACCACCCCTATTCCACGTTGGTTGTTCCCTCTTAACATAAATGGGCTCTTTAGCCCCCCTTTGAAACCAGTGTTCCTCCCTATCAAGTATGTGAACATCATCATCCTTGACTGAGTGGCCACTAGCCTGTAGATGGGTGTAGACCACAGAGTCCTGGGCTGACGTGTTGGCTCTCCTGTATTATGCCATCCTCTTGGCCAGTGTCTGTTTGGTCTCCCTGATGTACAAGTCACTGCAGTCTATATTACTCTGTGCCGGGGGACCCAATCCTTGGGGTGGACCAACTTTTGACGCAGTGTGTTTTGGGGTTTGAAAACAACTGAAATGCGATGTTTGGAAAATACACGTCTCAACTGACTGTTAAGAAACTCCTGCCAAATACAGAATCCTTTGGGGGGTTTAGGAGGCCAAACCTCTGCTCAAGTTGAGCTGATTCACCTTTTTTTTGTGATTTCTCTACCTGGACTATTGCATGCATCAAGACTTTTTGTCTGATGTTTCACTTGACCAAATTCAGCTTAAGGCCAGCATTGTCTATATTCTGGAGCTAAGACTTCAGGTGCTTGTCATGTTCCTCTGGTGTTGCAACCACAGTGTCCATGTCTTCCAAGTAGCACTGGACCCCTGGCTAGCCTTTAAAGATTTCTGACAACGACTATTTGAAAGCAGCTTGGAGCTGATGCCAGTCTAATACACGTGTCATTTTGAAATGTAAAAGGCCACACAAACCTATCAGTTGGACATTTAATGTGTGAGAGAAAGGACGATTTGTAGACAAGTCTCATGATGATGATGATGAAGTAGCTTTTGCTGATGGTAGTTTGAGATTTAAGGCCAATACATGTCATTATATATTGATACGCTGAATTCTATCCAAACAGATCCATTCCTACACAGGGGTGTGTGAACTCTTTGGCATTTTATTTGAGTGTCTTTGGTGATTGCAATGTATATGAAAGAGCTACTGCTAAGCGGAGCTCCACTTATCCAACAGACCTTGGCAGATGAACTTATTCAGTTCATGCATTTTGTATAGAATCAGACCATGCCTGCATAGCTGTTGCAGATTCCTGAGTGTAATAGACTTATTCCAACAGTTCTGAATGTTTAGGTTGCACAAACAACATTTTCAACCACGTCTGTCTCAAAATGTGAGGACGAGAGGTTGTTTTCCATTTTAAAATGAGTTTAAATGACCTGAGGACCATGTCACAGACATGACTCAATGCACTTTTCCCTCCAGGCTATCAAAAATGAACTTGTCAGGGGTCTTGATTTGTAGGATATTGTATACCAGTTTGCAAATTCATTCATGAAAGATACCTGTGTTTGCTAAATGAAATCAAGCCATAGCATAATTACACATTGCCAGAAAATGTATGCCAGTTAAACATGTTTTTACAGCCCATGTTTTCATTATTTAGAAGTAAAAGTCATTTATTTTGCCAGCTTATGCTGATGATGATGTGTTTTTACAATGTAAAATGTGAGGGAGTAACCTTGGCAAGACACTGTGGTGTGTATCTGCATTTGTAGTTCTTTAAATTAAACATAGCCAGAATAATATTTAATATTTGCCCATCTGTAGATCATATTTTCTCCACATTTACATGCACTTCATGACTGTTAGATTTTGAAGCATGGACTATATTTAGTCAGCTACTGTACTGAGTTCTGTAGAATCAAAAAAAGGATAATATTTTACCTTTAAAATGCATGACGATATCTACAATGAGATTATTTTATTTGAGTGCAAGGTCACTTGAATGTGGGTGCTGAAGGGTACAGTGAAGTGTTAATATGGCATTGGGCTCTAGAAACCTGATGGAATGAGTTTCAGCTTAGGTGCGATTTATTGCTTATTTACCATCTACTCAAAGTTTTTGGTCACGTATCCTCACAAAGCTAGAGAAATTGAAAAATGCTGTTTTCATATCAAAATGGATTGAAGGTTGGTCCACCTTGGTGTTTTCATGTCAATTTGAAAAAGTTCATTATGCATATTAAGTCTCTTCTGATGGGCATGCTTTATGATTCTCAGGGTTTTTGAGAAGCTCTGTTTTCACTGTCCACAAAAAAGAAACTGGTGTTTCTAATCTGTTGAATTTGAAGAACTTTTGAAATGATATGTTTTTGGTAGTTGAAGGTCAAAGCAGGGAAGATAAGATGTGGTTTGGATTTTATCCATGTTGGTTTGAACATGAGCTTAGTCAGTCAGATGGGGATGTTATCTGTCTCTTATTTTCAGGCCTAGGTGAACTTAAATATATTATTAACCATGTAAAATAAGAATTCTATGTAAAATAATAAAATAAGTAACTCCAAGGAGGATTGTCAGGCCGCAAGAACTGACAGTAAGCCGCTAGAAATTCTATTTTTTCACTGCATGGAAGGAAGATGATAAAATTGGATTCTTCAGAGGGAGTCAAGATTAGGTTTGGAGCATTTCTAAAAAGGTGTATGAAGAACAGCTAAGGACAAGCAGGGATTGTCAAGTAGGATTGATGTGGAAAACACTTAATAAAGCTTTAGTAAATTGTGAGCATGAGTGAGCATGAGCAGTCATTTAACAGCCATATCTGGGGTAATGGTTAGAAACACAGTGGATTATGCTCTTTTTTGAGCTGACAGAGTGGAGGGAGGAAACGGTTGATTAGGCATCAGGAAGGAGAACATTTAGATACTGCTGCATGGCCAGAAAGCTATGATCTGCCCAGGTATAGATAGATGCCAAGGGGGATCTTGAGGTTAGAGTGGTGTCATTCACGAGTGAATTGTTGCTTTGAATGAATCATTTAGATGAAGGAAATGTACTGAATGACCGTCATGTAATGATTTCTTCATTCAATTTCATTTATGAATGCATCATAGCATCTTGCTTCTGGCATCAGTGCTATTATAATACAGTCTTCTTAAACACTGCAAAATCAACTCTGTATTTTGGTCAAAGGTTAAAACAGTTTAAGACATGTTTGGGAGCCACCAAATGTTCGTGCATTGAAAGAAAGTACTTGGAGTAGATTTTTGAGTTGATGCAGGGTTAAATTTGTGTGGACCAATAGTAACAAGGTCTTGATAAGGTCCATTTTTATGTGTCACATTAAGTTCCCATGTTGTGGGGGTGGACACAGACCTAGAGGGAGTGTGGGGAATTAAGGCTGGATGCCCTTCCTGATGCTCCACAGTAGGATTGAACCCATGACGTCTGGCTCATCATATCCTGGGGTCTGTGCTTAACCACTGTGTTACTGTGGCCCCACAGGGTCATATTTAATATATACTCTATCATACATTGTCATTAGTAATGATATTACTTTAGTTTGTGGTTTGTATGTTTCATGGCATGCAGTTTTGGGTTTAGTAGCATGTCAATATGGATTTTACTGGTGTTTTATTTGTGTAGTACTATTATCATTCAACTCATTGAGTTAGCAGCTAACATAGCTAGATTCATATAGTATTAATAATGATGGTAGTTTTAGTGGTGATGATAACAATAAATGATAAAAATAATAGTAATGATTGTTAATATAGCACCTCTGGAATGTGCTAAACAACCAAGATGAATCACACAATTGAAAAAGAAAGACAACCAACAGGTAAAATAAAAGCTGCAGCCATCGGGAGAGGCAGGTTGAATAAATACATGCAGGCAAATTTAGAAGGTAAAAGAAGACAAGTATTAAAGAAAGACCCTGCAGTATAGAAAAGCTCTAATAGGGGATTTAAAAGATCATAGTGACCTTGCCAGATAGAGCTCTAAAGGCAAGTTGATTCAAAGCCCATAGAGATATCTTGACAGCAAAATCCTCCTAACCGTCAGTTTGAAGTAGGTCCATCTTGTCTAAAAAGGGTATGTTGATTTTAGCACTTGGTTATGATTTGTCTGAAATTGATCCATCTGATGGTATGGAGTTAATATTTGTTTGCATTCACAAAAAGAGGTGAATCAGTTCAACTGGATCAGAAGTTTAAACTTCTGATGCAGTTGAACTGTTTCACCTCTTTTCTGTGATTTTCCATGCCTGGATTATTGGGCATGCATCAAGACATTTGTTTGCATTGGTATGGTCAGTGTGTATAGAGTATACGCACACACATACACACACACATGCACACACACATGCACACACATATCAATCTCTACACCCTGAGTGATGATAAAATATATATTTTTTGTAACATATTAACATCCCCATTCAACATTTCAGAAACTTGCTCATTCCAAACAATGTGACCCCACATTACTTTACCTGGGGTATGAGTTTTCTTAACTACTGTTTAAACAAAAAGGGGCATGGGCACCTTCTTCAATAAGCTAATTTGCACCTTATTTGTGTCATGGATCAAGATGTCTCACATTCCTTGTCTGATTTTCCACTATGTCCACTCTTTGTTTACAACACCACTGTAATAGGGACTCTGTAGACCCTGCCGAGTCAATATGAATGCTATTCCAGGGCCTGGCTGCTTCATAACTTGGCAGTATGAAACGCACAATAAGAACTCCACTGTAAAACAACAGCAACAACCCCAGGCAGCATTGCCCGGGATGTGTCGTCCATGTAGAGGAACCATTAGCACATGGCATCTAGTGTATTTGATTCATTGTTTGATTATAAAATGCCTCTTGGGTAGTACTTGTGTCTTTAACATTAATATATACAGAGTAAGGATATGACGGTCTTCAAATAATTCAGACTTTTTGTCAATGATGGGCATTGAAGATTAGCAGGTAGATACCGGGCTGATAATGTTCTATGCCTCTCCTTAATTGTCGAAAAGCACACCTCCGTGTCCCCCGGGTAATAGCTGATAATGAGTATCATGGGAAAAGGCAGGCCACCCTTTCTCAGGTAGCCTATAGCCTGTAATCATGGTGTGTTAGTGAGCCACGGCAGCCACCCGTGCTGACTCGGCTCAGGTGCTCTAATGAAAAGCTCCATCTTTGTCATCATGCTACCATTTTCACAATCTATTAAACTCATACTTTCACTGCCCTGCTATGCATTATGTACCAGTGACTTCTTCTGACTGCGGCATTGTTTCAGTTATGAGAAGGAGGGGAAGCATTGCTAAAGTGTCATCAGCTATTCATATCACGACCCTCCATTTTATTTTATTTTTTTCTTTCAGGGTTTCAAGATTATTTCCTTGGTAATTTTCCACCTTGTGAGGTGGCCTTCCCTATGTGTTTTGAAACCGCAGTGAATGTGATGATTAGAATTGAAAATCAAAACTGAAAGCATTGTCAAAGGATTACTTTCAATGTCAATGCAATAATCCTTTTTTCTTCTGAGAATAGCATCCGCCAGATGCAGAGATGCATTTTTAGATAAATCCCACCTGGCCTTTGTGTCCTATCTTGAGAAATACCAATTTTATATGTATAAGTTGTTCCCCACATATGTGACTAGGCAACTGTTGGAATCATTTAATCAACTGCAAAATATCCATTAAAAAATACTTATAGAATGTTAAGCTTTCAAAAAATGCCATCACATGCTGCACTAAACCTTCTCTTCCTTTGTTTGGCAACTAACAGTTTTTAGATGCAAGTTCAACTTGTGATCAGAATTCTTATAGGTTCATATTTTGCATTCAGAAATCAAAAAAATTCCTGCCACGATGTTTAAAAGGGCCAGCATGGCTCAGTGGGTAGAGTGATCGTCCGGCAATCGGAAGGTTACAGGTTCGAGCACCGCACCTGCAGAGAAGTGTGTGGAAGTGTCCTTGAGCAAGACACTGTTCTCCTAATTTCTCTGCCCTGTGATGGATTGGCGACCCTTCAAGGGTTTATCCCCGTCTTTTGCCCAACGAGAACTAAGATAGGCTCCAGTTCCCCTGCGACCTGACTATGGATAAGCGGTTGACTATTGATCATGTTTCTGTGAAGTCCATTATAAGCCTGAATATACCTATTTTTTTCATTTTTAAGGTGAAATTTATTTAAAAAAAATCTGAATAGTGCTTCAGAAGGCATTGATTCAGGCATTGATATATCCACTGATGGATTTACACGAGATGATTGATTCTAAACTATCTTTTGACAATCAATATTGATCACAGGGCTAATTGACAATGAATATCATTTGAAAGAGATATCCACAATGCCATCTGCTCAACTAGTCAGTCCAAAAATATTGTCAGAAGTCGGTTATTAACTCTTTGTTTTCTTCACGTCTCAGAAGAACCAGCAAAATGTTAGCCTACCTTGATCTGACTAAAAAGCAGAGAAGACTGTGGATCCCACCATGGGGGGAAGAAGCATCCTGCCAAAAGCACCTTGCCAAATCTTTTTGTAAATTATTTTCATGGAATCACCTCATTTTTTTCCCCCTTTGCTTATTGCATGGAACATGTCTAATCTACTTAAAACGCGCTAATAGAGCGGTAATATAAATGACATAGCCTGGCCATCTGAAGATCAGCCTTCATTAGTAATGGATCTGGGAAGGGTTTCTATTTGCCCACTATCAAGATAGGGAGCAGCATGGAAGAAATTACGGACATCACAAGAGAGCCCGGGCAGCCCATAGCTAAACCAAGTGGATGATGAAAGGCTTAATCAATGACAAATTAAGAGATTTATGGATGTATTGAAGGGATGACATCTAGCTTGTTGGCATGACGGGGAGACAAAGGACTGGAAGAGATGGAAATGGATGATCCAATGTGGCGACCCTTAAAGGGGCAGCCAGTGGTAGTAGTACTAGTCATACTAGTAGTAGTGTCTGTCTGTCTGTCTGTCTGTCTGTCTGTCTGTCTGTCTGTCTGTCTGTCTGTCTGTCTGTCTGTCTGTGTGTGTTTTTGGATGTATCCATCTCAGATTAAAGTCACTCTTTCTGTTCTCATCTGCCATGGTGATAACAGTCACCATTATTTTAAGACCAGACACTAGGAGGGTCAGATGTCTGCCAGATAGTGGCTATTACAAGACAAATTACTGTTGTAATGGAATAGTCCTAAAAGTTGTCAAAGGTTCTGAGAAGGATTTTTTAACAATACGTCTCATTTAGCTGCTCAGAAGTGATATAATGTACTGCACACAATTCACTATGAGAATATCCTCATAGAATTGTGTTTACATTATCTCTCCATCTGTTTTCCAGTGTTGCTCCTTGTTCTTGTCACATTAATCCCATGAATATGCTTGTCAACAGCACTCCGCACGGCTCTCTGTTGTCTTTTTCAGTGTGCTGTCTCTAAGACTCATGCATTTGAAATAGCTAGTTACCAGTATCATAGGCTACATAATATAAGCACTGATCTCTTCCAGTTAGTAAATTCCTGCGTTTAAAAATCGATTCTTTGTAGAAACTTTTCTGTAAGGAAAAAAAGAGGACCATTAAAAATTGTAAAAAGTTTTTGAAGATCAGGTCCTCAGCCAGGGCACTATGTGCAAGACACGGTTATCATTGTACAATTGATATTATTAGGTGGCTGAAGTAAAGCAAAATACAGAAGAATAAAACATTAGGACAAGCTCATCAATATCTCACATTAGTTTGGATTGCATATATTATTATGCTACTTACATTTGTTGTCAGAGCCTTTGGATCAAAATATGTTTGCTTTCATACAGAGTTACATATATAAATTGTATATACATCCATACACTCACACATGGGAGCACACAAATATATATAACTATACATATATTTCATTGGGTAGGAGATGAGTATATAGACATACCTCAGCGAGTCAGCACTATCGCATGAGAATAATTCAGTCAACAGTGTATCTTCCCTCAGGTAGGAGTATCAATGCTATTAATCCAGTTAGAAGTAGGTTCATCTTACACCTCTATGAATAGTAATAAATAGGTCTTTATATATTCTGCATTACTTGCATAGTAGACACATTTATACTGTGATTGAAGTTGCACAAATGGGAAACCATGTAACAGTACTCTGGTCCAATTGTCATCTCAACCTAGTTTACCCAGCTGTTCTTAAACACTTCAGTGGTCTTGGGTTCAGTGCCATGCTTACCAGCTTGGTAATGTGGTTCCTCTAACACCCCTGGCGTCCCCAAACCCCTTCATGGGGCACTGGTTGATAATTATGTTGATTAATAGCCCAGGTCTATAGTGGCAGCCATACTAATTAACAAAACGAAAAGGCAAATATTTCTATCCGGCTCTCAAATGAATAGTGCACTAATTGTCCGATACATTGCTTTTGTAACTCCAATGGGTGTCCCATTATCTCTGCCAGTCCATTCTGCATTGACATCGGTCATGTCCACATCTGTAAAACAATGGGTCACTTTTACAGACAGTGGCAAGTGTAATGGCATATTGTAGACAAATATAAATTATCTTATGGCATTTTTACAACATTGCTATGATAATTGTTTTCCATTCATCCATCCATCCATCGTTAACCACTCATCCAAAGTCGGGTCACAGGGGGCACTTAAGCCTATTTCAGTTCTCATTGAACGAAAGGCAGGGATACACCCTTGAAGCTTCGCCAGTCCATCACAGGGCAGAGCAATTAAGGGAACAGTGTCTTGCTCGAGGACACTTTGACATGCTTCTCTGGTTGCAGGTGCGGGGCTTGAACCTGCAGCCTTCCAATTGCCATACGACCACTCTACCCACGGAGCCATGCCGCCCCTTGCTGACAATTGTTATGACATATCAAATTCTTCCATGATGTGTCTGCAAAGGAGTGGCTTCATTGCAGGGGTACCTGCCTCTTTGGTATTACAGATTTGTTTCATATTTTGGTTACTGCCAGTAGTTATGTAATGAGGCTTGTCATCTGGGGCCAATGCAACAGACACTGTTTTCTCTTCTGATTAAGTGCCAAGATAGAGAACCTTGGTTTATGAAGAGAGTGCATGCTAATTCCCACAGGCTTTGATTAAGATCAAATTATTGACTGTGAATATTATACCACAGATATCCCTTCCCAAATCCAAGAGACCGTTAAGGGATTTTGATTTGGGCTGAAAACTTGCAGCTCATAGCCATATCTAGCAGACAAAACAGGTGGGTTTTGTAAAGGCTCAAAGGATTTCAACCATCCTTTATTGACAAACACGATAAGAGCAAGGAGCACACGAATGTGGTAA
>OMLC01067219.1:0-12012 GCA_900302585.1 Regalecus glesne | reverse complement strand
GGATTAAGGCCAGAGGCCCTTTTCCTGACAGCCTGTGGTGGACAGTCCCAGCTTCCCTTCACTAGTGCCCCAGTAAACAAGCCTCTGCATCGTGGCTGTTTGATGAGTGGCGGTTAAACGGGGGCAGAATCCCCCTCGACGTTCATTGATAGTTGATGGATGTTTATCTGCTTCAGAGTAAACTTTGTAACGCTATTACCTCTGATTTCTAAAGAACCCTTGACTCAGGCTTAGCTTAGCTTTTTGTGGTTGTTCGCTGAGAGGAAGAAGAGATAGGGGCTAGTTGAGAGTTCCCTGTCTCTCGTGACCGTATCCCCTCAAAACCTAATGAGGAAGGACTGAAGAGCATATCAAGAATTCGAGGACTTACGTCTCATAAGGATTTGGGAAAACTCATCCACTCATTCATCTTCAGTTGACTCGTCAAATGTAAGAGTGTCTTCACAGGTTCCTCTAGAGGCCCATCTCCTTCCTGAAACCTCCATTTTACCAATGGTGTCATGGTACTTTCATTCTGTTGATGTGATCACTCTTATTCTTCACCAGCGTATGTAAAGCACCCTGAGACCATGATGTGTGAAATAGTGAGGGCTAGTGGTCATGTGACTCACATGCTATGGCTTCCTCCTTCCTGTCGACGCTCCAGAAGGACATCGGAGACTGAGCCAGCAGTAGGAAACTCAGGGAATTCAGGTGTAAGAAAAAAGAGGGGATAGAATTTAGAATAAATAAATTGATGAAGATAAAGCACTGATTAGTTTATGACCAAAATACATTTCAGTTCTTCCGCTACCCCATGAACCATCCTGACCTCTGAGATCATCGGGGACAGGTCTGCTTTCTGCACACGGGGAGGCAGCTTTGTTCTCTCTGCCCCTCACATCTGGAACAAACTCCCAGGAAACAACTCTCAGGTCTTTCAAATCAAGGCCAAAAACGTTCCTGTATGCCGCTGCCTTTGGTTAAAGCAATTAATAAATCAATTAAAACCAACATTTTCATCTCCTCATGTTGCTTTTATGTTTTATGTCAATCTCTGTGAATTACCCTGCCGCTGAAATGTGCTGTGCATGAATTTTTCCTGATGAAAGTCAAACATCCCACGCTATAGAAATGTGCTCCCATCCAGCTTCGAGTGGCCGCCGGCCGGACGAGAAAAACACTAAATAAGTCCATCTACCATCTCAAAAATCCATCTGTGGCTGCTTGTTCAGAAAATGCCACTAATGACTTCACATCATACCCTGAGTTTGGAAGTGGTTGTTCAGACCACAAACAAACCACACCTCAGTTGACGTGGATGTGGAGAGAGACCCAGCTTCCAGGCGGTCCCAGGGCGGCTGTGCAGCCCACACCACACTTTCAATGACTTCATTCACACCAACTCAAACAAACTTGACTTGATGGCCAAACATGCCAGAGTTTATTCAAACCGCAAAAAGGAAATGTGTGGACGCAGCCTGAGATGCTGAAAGGCTCACTGGCACTTCCACATGTGTCGTATCTGTTTACCGTGTTTCTGTTAACTCGCTTTATGACAGCCCTGCTCGTAAGATTCCATCCAGCCATCGTCTGACACTTATCTCAAGTCGGGCCACGGGGGAACTGGAGGCTATCTCAGTGCTCATTGGTTGAAGGCTAGGGAAAGACCCTGGACAGGTCATTGCTGAGCAGAGCAGTTATGGGAACATAGTCTTGTAAAAAATGTGAAAAATAAATTAATTTGGCTTCCCTCTAAGTATCATTATTGTTAATATTGATCATATTATCCATCCATCCATCCATCCATCCATCGTCAACCGCTTATCCAAAATCAGCTTGCAGGGGAACTGCAGCCCATCTCAGTTCTCATTGGGTGAAAGACAGGGACACACCCTGGAAAGGTCACCAGTCCATCGCAGGACACAGCCAATAAGGGAACAGTGTCTTGCTCAAAGACCCTTCGACACACATCTCTGCAGGTGGTGGAATTGAACCTGCTGCCTTCTGATCACTCTACCCACTGAGCTATGCTGCTCCTTATTGTCATTATTATTATTAGTTTTGTTGCTGTTGTTGTTGTCATTATTATTATCGTTATTATTATTATCAATAATAACGTTTTCCCCTTATCAGTCCCACAAGAGGCAAATGTGCAATTCTCTGCATTTAACCCATCCTATTGTGTAGGAGCAGTGAGCAGCCACAGGTCGGCTGCTCAGGAAGCAGTTAGGGGTTCAGAGTCTTGCTTGAGGGCACTTCACCATGCTTTTTGTAGGGACTGGGGATTGAACCACCAATCCTCCGATTACTAGATAACTGCCCTACCTCCTGAGCTATGGCACCCCATAGCTGTTTTGCAAATTCCTCTGTGGGACTAATAAAGGAATATCTGATCTGATCTTGATTAAACCATTATGTTTACCAACCAACGACCTGGGAAACTAGTAAAGAACATTGTAATTAAGCATTGATCCCGCTGAGCAATTGGAAGATTAGGTAACTTAAGTGGGGTCTGTAGGACAGGCCTGCCTCTCCCATTGGGTGAGCTGATGAAGGAATTTTGGTTCTTGTGCTGCATGATTCATGCAATAAACTTTCAGAATGGGATCATTTGAGCCTCACACCGTTTTTTCTGTTCGTCACATCCCGAGCTTAGAGCAGAACTAACGTGTCTGCCTGGTTCTTGCAGAATCAATATCACCCCTCTGTAAAATAATTGATACATGTGGAAGAATGAAAGAATATCTGTGTGTTGCTGTGTTTGTCTATTTTTGTGTTATCTAAAAGGCAACTCAGTAATTTTCTGTTTTTACGAAGGCTTCATGCTTTGTGAGTCTGGCCTTTACAACACCCTCACAGCTCAGGAGCGTTTTACTACTGATTGGACTGAGTTTTGGGCCCTCGTCCGCCACCCTTTATAGCTCAACTCACCCCCCCCCTCTCTAATTTGTAAAACTTATGCTGATTCAACAGACAAGCTAATGGCAAGGTCTGGCCGGCCCTTTTATATCACCTCACATAAACATTTCCATGGGACATGCACGACTCTTCCGGCTCAGAGGAGGGAATGATAAGGGAGGGCGATTTTATTGACTCATTAAAGTGGTTCCAGCCCTGTCTGCTGCGGTGAATGGGACTGGAACCACCAGAAACTGGCATGCACAAATCATGCCTGCACTATCGATGATCATCCCACAATGTAAATAACTCAACTCCTGGTCCATCCCCCAAACCCTGCTGCTGACTGTGTATGGATTCAGAGACTGAGGGAGTGGGCAGGGCTTGGTAAGGTCCTTTAGGGACAGCGTAGCTCAGGAGGTAGAACAGGTCATCTAGCTAGTAATCGGAAGATTGGAGGTTCGAGCCCCTGCAGAAAGCATATTGAAGTGTCCTTGAGCAAGAAATTGAACATCTAACTGATTAACCCCTGAGATGGAATGTTGACCTGTCCAGATCCAGTGAACACTGGGATAGGCTCTAGCATGGCTCCACGACCCGACTACGGATAAACGGTTGATGATGGATAGATAGATGGATTAATGGAGTAATTTCAACCAACCCACATATTTTCTATAATCTCTGCACTGTCGCACTTAATCGCCACTTTGTCTGTGTGTAGTGAATCATTGTGCATATATTTGAAGATTGTTGTGTTATTATTCTATGTTAAGTTCACAGTGAAAGCTGTGAAACCGGAGTCAAATTCCATTGGTGTGTGCAAACCTACACGGCCATGACACTAATTCTGATTCATTGTGTTGGACCATTTTAAACAGCCTGTATCGTCCACTCACTGAACTGCAGTGTATACACCCACTGCACAACGCAGGCTTCCCAAAGCCATCCAAAACATATGCATACGAAATCTGGGAAATATTGTGGAAATTCTTTTGTACAGCACAATTTATAAGATTGATTGTTTTGTGAATATGGAAAATACGCTCCAGGCAAAATAGCAAGGACCACCCAAAAAAGTGTCAGTGCGTGCACCCCGATCCTAGCCCCAGACGGTCTGGGCTCACCCCCAAACCTCGTCAACTCCTAGAGACGCCTCTGTCCATCCAAATCCACACTTCAGATGAACCAATGGGAAAATCCTGCAACCGAAAACAAAAACTTTCTTCGGGATGAGGGTCTCCTGGCATGGATGTAGTTTGATCCAAATACCAACAATCGTCTCAGTTTAAGGGAGGTCACATGTCAGATGGATGTGAAAACATGCAGTGTGGTCTGGAATGTGGTCCTGATGCTTTTGGATGCTGACAGTTTATGCATACAGAGTGGATCAGAGGTCAACCAATGGGTCTGAGATTAGCATTGTAGCTCATCTTTCTTCAGTGACGCTCAGTGGAAAGGGACTGTGGTTGCTCAGGGGTAGAATGGGAACTAATGAGCCAGAGGCTGTGGGATTGAACCTACTGCCGCGCGTCAGGAAGGGCTTTAAACCCCCACGTGGGCTCTGAGATGGAATGGTGCCCTGTCCGGGATTTTGCCTGATGAGCACTGGGATAGGCTCCAGCATGGCCCCGTGACCCGACATTGGATAAGCGGTTGACGATGAATAGATGGATGGATGAATGGAAGCTCAGTGGTTTGGTTTAGTTTGGTTGAGTTAGCCACCGAGACTGCATGGTTTAAGATGTTCATTAAACAAATTCACAACATGAAAACTCATGATGGGTAATGTTTAAAATTAAAAGTTGCAGGGTTGGCATAAAAAAGGCAAATTCCTATTCAGATCTATAAAACCTATTTTTCATAGGTCAGGCACGTCCATTGTCTGAAAGTAGTAGCAGCTCACTGCCAACGCATTTCTCCGCTTTCCTTATTTGACAGAAAGTTGAACCAGTCATCTGAACACAATGTTTATTGGAAGAAATGTTTCATTACTCATCTAAGATGAGCGGCGTTTCTCTCCATAAACGTGTCCAGATGAACTGATTCAACTCCATGTGATTTCCTTGTCTAGCTTAATGTCCATGCATAAATACCTCTCTTGATGTACTCGCCTCCTCTTTAAGGTCATGGTGGGCTGGAACGGATCCCGGCAGTCTTTGGGTGAAAGGCACAGAGGCATCATGTTGAGGTTACCAATTTAACAAAACTGGGTAAGCAAAACAAAAAGAAAACACACAACCAGTCCACATCACGTGTAGTTGAGAAACTCTAACTCACCTCTCTGGCAGGTCACCTCTCCAGGCTTGAGCTGTGGGAAGAAAGTGATCAAATTTCATGTGAACACAGGAAGAACATGCAGTCGGGAAACATGTGGTCAAAGGTCAAGCACAAACAAGTTCTCCATGAGTCAGCTGTGGGACCCATGAGCCCACCATGCCAAACCTCCTGCTGTCTCACAGGGTTTCAGTGTTTGCCAAACACTCGTCGGCTTTCTCACATGGCCGTTAGCAGTCCACACACACACACTGTCCAATTCATGGAGCAACTGATTAAAGCGGACATCAGGCCGATGCCTGAGGCTGAGTGAGCTGACTCTTCACCACGGTGAAGGCATCATTGTGTCCATCCGTCCAGGGATATGTCTCACGTTTGACCCTCTCGCTCATGTGTGGTTCCAGCATGCAAGGCTCACGCCCACCGCAACCTATTGGAAAACGTTTTCACTGTACTGCAGGGGACAAAATGTCCCACGATGGGGAAGTAGACCTCTCCACCCATCCACGTTCTGCTGGTACAACGCTCACCAGACATGCCTCCAGTGGCGTCACTCCGTCGAGGAGCCAAAGAGGCCTTAGTGAGGGAGAAATGATGCGTTTGTGTCCAATAGCTTGGGTCCGGTGCCTTGGAGCTCGGCAAACACCGGAGCAACAAACTTAAACTGACTCGGCGTGCTGCCTCACAGCCACGTCTGGCAAGACTGCAGTCTTTTTTGCACATTCGATTGTCATGCTATGTCATGGTCAACCACTTATCCAAAGTTATATTGTGGATTTATTTTATTTTAGGTTCCCTTATCAGTCCCACAAGGGGAAATGTGCAGTTCTCTGCATTTAACCCATGCTAGCAGTGACCACATGATGCTCAGGGAGCCGTTAGGGCCTAAGTGTCTTGCTCAAGGACACCTTGACAAGTTTTCTACATGACCAGGGATCGAACCTGTAACCTTCCAATCGCCAGACAACTCAACCCACTGGACTATCCCACTCCCACATTAGTGCATGTGTGTGCTGTCTACAAAAGTTGGCTTAGTGTATAACTACCAAGTTTCCCTGTGTGTGCTTCTGTGTACATGCAGTTTATGTGTTTAAGTCTGTGCATGTGTGCACACAGTGTATTTTGAAGACAGACGGCTCCCCTGCTACTCCCCACAGAGACTGTGATTAGCTAATCTCCCCATGACAGAGAGCTCAGCCAGATCCTGCAATGCTGCCACGCGGCCTTATTGATGAGCTGCCACAATCCATAAGAGGTGTGTCATGCTTCCCAGCAGGGACCCTGTGGGGGAGTCATGCAGAGGACAGGGCTCCTAGGAGTGGCCAGGGTGGTGGAATAGAACTGTTGTGACTCCAACACAGTGACAGGTGTGATGGGATTTCAACCGGAAAGTTCATTAAGCAGCAACCCAAGGCGTCTTTTCCTTCTTTTGGAATAGGCTGCCTGTCTCTGCTTCAGCTGCTTGGCAATGTTTGCAAGTGGCATTGAAATATTGTGCATGAGAATCTCCAATCTTTAGGGGGACCGGAGTATCTCAGTAGTTAGCATGCTTGCTTTGGGAACTGACGAGCCAGAGGCTGCGGGTTTGAATCCATTGCAGGACATCAGAAAGAGCATCCTGTCCTAATGCCCCCCCAAACTCTCTCTCTCTCTCTCTCTCTCTCTCCCCCCCTCTCGGAATTTGGGAGGGAGTTTCAGCCCATTGATGTAAATCTAGGGTTGGCATTGTCAGAAGCTCGGTCTCTCCAGCCAGCACCTCTATTCACTCTGTGCTTATCTATCTGCACACATGGATATCCAGCCACACACAGCCCCTCTTCCCTATAGGTTGTGGACATCTTATCTCAGAGGTATTGTCTTTGCAGCACCCGAGATGCCAACATCAGAGCCTCGTCTCTCCCCCTGCCTGGATGGCCAGGCGAAACAAGCACTGGTTCTATAAATAAAAGATCAGGCTTCTGACCCACACCTCAAGTTGATGTTTGCAGTAACCTGGGCACATGTGACTTTGGGGAAACATTACTGTAAATGCTGTCATTTAGAGTTCAATTTTAAGCTGGGATATTTTTTCTTAAGATGGAGTCATAAAGCAACAAAGACAAAGCATGACATCGCTTGAGGTTTAGTTTCTTCTGCTACTGCCACTTCTGGCTACCCCCGCTAGGGGTCGCCACAGCAGATCATCTTCTCCATCACTTCATGTCCTCTGTATCTTCCATCTACATGTCCTCCCTCACCACATCATAAACCTCCTCTTTTTTCTTCCTCTTCTCCTCTTGCAGGACAGCTCGTCATTCAGCATCCTTCTCCCAGTATACCAGCATCTCTCCTCCACACATCTCCAAACCATTTCAATCTCACCTCTCTTGATTTGTCTCTAAACCTTAAGTGAAAAATCTCAGCATCTTCAACTCTGCCACCTCGAGCTCCTGGCTTTTTATCAGCACTACTGTCTCCAAACCACACATCATAGCTGGTCTCATTACCATCTGGTAAGCCTTCCCTTTCTCTTTTGTTCTGCGGCAAATCACCGATGACACTCTTCTCCGCCCACTCCACCCTGCCTGCCCCCTTTTCTTCACCTCTCTTCCACACTCAAAGCAACTTTGAACAGTTGATCCCAAGTATTTAAATTGATCTATCTTCCTCACCTCTACTCCCTGTATCCTCACCATGCCCCTGTCCTCCCTCTCATCCATGCATAGGTGTTCCGTCCTACTCCTACGGATTTACATTCTTCTTCTCTCCAGTACATACCTCCACCTGTCCTCTACCTGCTGCCTACTCTGGCTATAGATCACAATGTCACCAGCAAACATCATAGCCCACAATGACTCCTGCCTGATCTCATCGGTCAACCTGTCCATCACCACCGCGAACTAGAAAGACATCTGAGCCGATCTTTGATGTACCCTCATCAATGATCAGCCCTGAGCCCTCTCTTAAATACATTTCCTTCCATTTTATACAGCATGATGGACGTGAGAGCTGTAGAGAGCGGGGGAAAGGACCATCGCTAGCTGCTCTTACCGAGCAGAGAAAGAAGTAATCCAGCGCGGTCATGTTTCTGTCAAGGCTCGCAGCTTTGTTTCCCTTAGCCTGCTTACACCATCAAGTAAATAAGCAGCACTGTGAGCTGCTATTCACAACAGAGAGACAGAAAACACCCAGAACATTCCAGTGACTCCACAAACACGGACTGAGAATGGCTGGGCGGCCGGAGTCAAAATGGCGGCACATCATCTTTCCTGAGGAGAGTAAAACAACAATGGAAGTTCTGCCCTGCTGTCACGACCAGGCAGGTCAGAGATGTCAGGTCTGAACGTGCGTCACCAGCAGAAGCAGAACAAGTGAACAGGCCTATAATCATAGCTCACTTAGGGGCAGAATGAAAGACTGTGGCAGCCTTCTTGTTAAGACAAATTACGACATGCATTCGCCCCTATTTATTTTAGGGAAGCTTGAAGAGAGAGCGGTCTCTTAACCTCCCGTCATCCCCCTTTGTCAAATCTGAACAGATCAGCCGCTGCCAGCTGGAGGTGGTTTTGTGCATGCAGTCATTACATCCGTTCCCATTCCAAAGGAAAACACTGTGGGCACCAGGGCCCCAGTGGGCTTTGAGTTTAGAGAGTCAATGCAAGTCCTCAACTTTAAGGCTTCCGAGCATCTCCCAGACCAGCGGCACAGCGTGCCAATGAAAGCTGCTAATACCTTCTGATGCTGTATACATGTTTCTCAGGGGCCTTGGGTTCATTATAAGTTACAAAGGTTTGGAAAGTGGATGCCTTGTTTTACAACTGGCACACGGGCCGAGCGCTGTGACAGAGACTAAATGAGCAGCCCATTTAACGGTCTTCAGAGCACATTGGCCACATTCATCATCATCCGGCTTACCTTGGAACCAGCAGTTATCACAACAAGCACGCAGGCACACAAACACAAGTGTGACCGTACGACAACACGGAGCCACTCGTGTTGGTACTCGTCCTCCCGAGAGGAAAGGCTGCAGACCATGACGGTGACATTACACCTGGTCGTCTACGAGAACAAATGGTGCGGCGAGAGTGGATACACGCAACCAAGGTCCTTCCTGCCCCTGTGGCTGCTCGCTGCTTGCGGATGATGAATGGTCCTACATGACCGAAGCCTCATTTGGCTCTTGCAGCATCAGATGATAAAACCCGACCCCTTGTCAGGGATGGAGTCTGCTCCCTCTGCACTGCAAGGACAAGGCCTCACACCCACGGAGGCGCTATAGGAGAATTAACTTAATATTCACCGCGGGCAGTGCATTAAGGAAGTGGTGTCAGCACGGGAATGCAGAGGATTTGTCACTGCAGAGCCCAGTTCTGAGTGTAGAGAAGCCTGGACTCTCTGCTCTGGAGCTGTGCCATCACAGCAAGCACAGACAGGCTTAACTAAAGCAGTATTCATCAGTAACATGGCTGATAATGAAGCTGTCATATAAACATTATCTGGCACGACAGTTTGGATAAGGTCACACCACAACCGGGTCCTGAACAGGGATGGAAACATATAAACGTCTCCTTCTATGAGCCAATGGCGTCACATGGTCTTGACTAGTGATGAACAGTTAATATCGAAGATGGTCAAGTTATTTACAAGATGACCGCAGAGGCCTTGAGGAGGGATTGCCACTCGACGGCCACAGCAGCACTATCGGAATGTGTTTAGACAGCTAATGAATTACCTTAGCAGGCCCGAGCTAATCGTTTATCATGCGGCCCTGCGTGGAGCTAATCCAGCCCAACCCAGAGAGGATCCTTTTAATTAAAGGAAGCCAGCAAACAAAGTCAAATCCATGCCTGATTACATTCAGCTAGTCAGCTCAATTACAGGATTCCAAGCCCCGCCTCCTCTAGTCACATGCAGAAGGTGTGGATTGGTGCAGCTCCTTATCACAACATGATCTGACAGGCAACAGTGGACAAGACTGTCATCTGCCTGTCTGACAACAACTGTACCTTCTCTCCCACTATCATCTGCATCAGGATGTACGGAAGTCATCAAGGAGTTGCAGGATTGGTGGTTCGATCCCTGGCACCTGCTGCAAGCATGTCAAAGTGTCCTTGAGCAAGACACTGAACTGCTAACTGCTCCCCAGGCGCTGCAGCTGCTCACTGCTCCTATACAACAGGATGGGTTAAAAAAACAAATTTCATCATGTCTGTGCAATAAAAACTAAAGCTGCTTCTTCCTCTTCATACTGACAATAGTTGAAGGCTCTCACCACTCTGAGCGCATGTACAACAATAACATGTCGATGATTTGACATCCAATAGCCAAACATGTCTGTCAGTGCAGATGATGAATGACATGTATTCTCCTTCTTCCTTTCATGATGAGGAGGCAATTTTGAAGCAATATCCCGTGAATGTTGCGTATCTCCGTGGATATGGAGTGAAGCGTTCTGTAAAGAACAATACGTCTGTCAATAGCTTGTGAGCGAGGGGTGGGTTTTAGAATGAGTCACGGTCTAATAAATGCTATATAAAATCACAGTCTACCGAAACAAACACACACTTGCAGGCCATGTGTACCACATATCCTGCAAGACCCAGTATACGGAGGATAGATGGCCACGGATGAGGGCTTATGGATATGGATGGTGATTTCCAGGTCCAGATTCATTAGATTCTTTTTTCATTGCAGGGTTCACAGATTTCTACATAATCCTCCCAGCGCTGATCATCTGATGAACCAGATGTTGCAGGTTCGAAACCACCATGGGGCATCAGCAAGGGCATCCGGCCTTAATCCCCCAAGCTCCATCTGAGTCCGTTTCCAGCCCCACAACATGGGGACTAATCATGCTAAATGGTAATCAAATCTCCAGCATCCGGCTCGTCATTTCCTGAAGCAAGCCCACTACCACTGAGCTACAATACAATGAGGGTCATTATTGAATTTGACAACATGGTGACAGAGAAGGCTTTCCTGCAGTAACAGAACCACACATGCATAAGGACCCAGGCCAGGGGAACACAGGAGCACTCAGCACCACCTCCCCAACTACTGCTTAAGTTTGTAACCTGCTATCTATGTGTCAAGGTAATCTCCAGCCACATCAACATCCATTTCTACTGGGTTACCAAGTATATTAAGGGTGTGACGCTAACGAACCCGCTGCTTGTTTTCCTTGTTTCAATATCACATACTGATTATGAGTTAACACGGGTTATGAATTCAATCTGCGCCCACTGCAATGCTTTTACAAGGCCCCGTGAATATTTTACCGGCAACGTTTCATTTACAGGGTCAGCGGCTGTTACGCTCTGTCCGTTAAACAGGTCAAACGCTTGTAATTAGTGAAGACAAACGGCAGGGAAATTAAATAGTAACGATGGAGGTTGACTCAAACATGAACCTAAGTTTCTGTATACGTGACCTGGGAGGAGCCTGGGGCTGGGTGTCCATCGTGGTGGATCAGGCCCGCGACGCCTGGCTCATCAGTGGGCATGCTCTGACACTGCAGCCCCTTCAAAGATCCTCATCCATCCGGCCATCATTAGCTGCTTTTCCAGGGTCGGGTCACGGGGTCATGCTGGAGCCTATCCCTGCAATACTGGACGAGGGAAAGGGAAACATCATGGGGCGGTCAACATCCTATCTAAGGGCTTGAAAGGGTGAGGTGTCTTGCTCAAAGACACTTCAGCGCATTCTTCATATATCTTGTATTTCCATTATGATTCTGCTATCCTCTCAGTGTTATATTCTGTAACCTGTGTTTTATTCTGCACACACGGCAACCATTGCACGTCTATCCATCTTAGGAGAGAGGAAAATTCCTAATGTGATAATTGGCCATACAAACAGAATATGACTTGACCGTCACAC
>OMLC01067218.1:0-12566 GCA_900302585.1 Regalecus glesne | reverse complement strand
GGGGGGGGGGGTGCCAGCTCTGAAAAACACAAAGTTGTAGCTTTGGTACAAACTGAGTGGCTGGTGAGGAAATGACCTCATTTTGAAATGAGAGGGAGAGAGACAAAGCTAGGTCATAACCTGCAGGACAATTTCAGTAGTACACACCTCACTAAAACTTCATTGTCAAAACAAGGTCCCATTTTTCATCCATCCATCCATCAATCCAGTTAAGGTTAATACTCCCACATGCGCCCTGCTGCAACTGTTGATTGCCCCTATGCAACAGGATGGGTTAAATGCAGAGAATATTTAATTTTATGTGTGTACAATGACTGATAAGGTTAATTACAAAAAGAGGTGAATCGGTTCAACTGGAACTTAGAAGTTTATCCCAACGAAAAAAGTTTTGTTACTCAAACAGGTGACATCTTCAGTCTGAGAAGATTGCAAGCAATCCCTCCCCTTTATAAACAGTGTATCGATGCCACACCCCAATAGGCTGGGCTCATATGCAAGCTGGGTTATCAACTGGACATTCAGTGGCAATGAGCACCATTCACAAGGGGGAAGGAATGCTTGTCCCTCATTCTTGTTTTCCATAGTCTGGAACATTCTCGTTCTTTTTGTGTGAATGCATATGAGTGCACGTGCATGCGTGTGTGTGTGTACTCACCATATATCCTGGTGCACACATACATGCTCCAGTGACACCTTCACAGTCGGCTCCATTGGCGCAGGCACAAGGTTCCCTGCAGCCCTCGCCATGGTAACCTGATGGACAGGTCTCGTTGCAGTAAAGCCCCGCCCATCCAGCTGCGCATGTACATTCTCCTGACAGAGGGTGACAGCTAGGAGGAGAGATTAGATCAATCAGTGGATTTATCAACATCATAAATTCCTCAAGGACGGAGAATGAAAAAAATTGGAATCAGTTCATTTTCATTCGATGAGTTCACAGTGAACTGCTTATAGTGACCTTTAAAAATAACAGAAAGTTTATCTGAGTCAAAATATGAACAACAGTGTGTGTATGCGCGCACATACATGTGTGTAAACGTGCAGAGGGAACCTCCTCCTCCAAAACATAAAGAAGCCTTTTTGAGGCTAATGTATTTCAGAGGGCTGCTACTGTCCCCAGGTAATGAGGGAATTAAACAGCTCTATCTATCGAATAGAGTTTAGAAAATGATGGTGTATCGCTTAGTCTCTATTCTGTTTGATCAAACATTTCAAGGTGGACTCCATTTTGACAGTGGACACTAAGGTATTCTTCATGAAAATGCTCAAGTCACTATCACTAGGTTCCATTTCAAGCTCTTGAAAAAGTGTAAAAGCGCAGGTCTAGTTGAAACATACAACGGTGGTACAATTCATTATGGCGGCCTCACACTGTACAGACAGTGAGAATATTTACAAAGTGTGCAAAAAAAATGAATAAACAGGATAACACCAAAATGCTCTACATTACAGGATTAAAAAAGTAGTTCCTTAATAATGCAAATATCTCAAAAACTCAAATCTATCTGTAAATTCAACAGATGAAAGCCACTCTATTTTTTCATTGTATTCTTACAATGAAAGGTGTTCTCTGTATTTAACCCATCTTATTATATAGGAGCCGTGAGAACCTGCAGCGCCCAGGGACTACTCAAGTTATTTTCCCTAATGGGTTGCTCAGGGGCACAGGCAGGAATATTGACCCTAACATGCATGTATTTTTGATGGCTGGAGGAAACCAGAACAAACCCACACAGCATGGGAAGAACATGCAAACTCCACATGGAAAGGACCTGGGACAGCCTGGGGTTTAAACCCAGGAGCATCTTGGTGTGAGGCGGCAGTGTTAACCCCTGATCCACCATGCCAAAGTTTGAGTAGCACTGAAAACTACCAGAGAAATGGAAAGTTCCTCACAGCAAAGTACTAAAAACTAAAAACCATCACTACTTCAGTTTTGCTTCAGAAGGGTTTAGTCATTTTGACTTTTCACCAAAGGTAATTGATAAAGATAATTGGTTACAGAGCAACAACACTGAAACTAATGTTACTAACATGAAGCCACATTTCATACAAAATTAC
This sequence comes from Regalecus glesne, assembly GCA_900302585.1. Classification (NCBI taxonomy): domain Eukaryota; kingdom Metazoa; phylum Chordata; class Actinopteri; order Lampriformes; family Regalecidae; genus Regalecus; species Regalecus glesne. Next base: position 10,505 of record OMLC01067218.1, on the reverse strand, counting down.
CTCATTACTGGCATTTGAGGCCCATCATATCAAAACATGAAGTGTGATCCACAGGGCTTTACCTGAGTGTGTTGGAGGCATTGCAGGGGCAATACTTGTCACAGATGAGTCCATAAAGCCCAGTGGAGCAGAACCGGTCCTGACAGCTGGGACCCTTGAAGCCCTCATCACACAGACATGCCCCGTTTATGTGATAACACTTGGCCCCGTTCTGACAGTCACACTTATGGGCACACTGGGGCCCGTAGGAGCCCAGCGGGCATTCGTCCTGGCATCTGGAGGGGAACACACCACACAAAAACAAGTGTTATGACCTCTGAAATGTTATAATTTAATTTCTACATTTCCTTGTTTCTGTCTGGTCTTGAGTGAATCTCGCAGTTAAATCAATCGATCAATCTGGGATGTGATCTCACCAGGCGCTGCTACTAAAGCTAAAACAAAAGGTGCTACTCTATGCACATTCCATGTTATCACATGCCAACCATGACATCGGATGATGGTACATGTGATCTCCAATGACACACAACATGAGCTCAAGACAAGCTGGAGGGGTTGATATCAGGAGAGGAGACTCCGAGAGGAGAGCCGTGTGCAGGGGGCACAGCACAACTTCTCCTCTGTTGTCCTGTGATTGCTGAAGTGATGAAGGACGGCACAGAGGCTTACAGATTGTCTGATGATTTGATAATAATTTAGGTCAGTGTTTTAAAGTGCTGTCTCTCTGTGATGTGTCTTATATAGTAAGTCCTCTGATCCAAGACAATTTCCTCCTATGGGAGACAATAAAAATAAATAATGGTGACCTGTCCAGGGTGTGTCCCTACCTTTCGCCCAATGAGTGCTGGGATAGGCTCCAGCATGACCCTATGACCTGATTATGGATAAGTGGTTGACGATGGATGGATGGATAAATGGATGGACAGAAGACAACAGAAGTAACCTTGAATCTTGGTACTCTAGTGACAGTGTCTCATTATTCTGAGGGCTGTTCTTCAACATGTTAAACCCATTTCAACCTGTGTATCATCCCTCAGTCCAAACTCACAGGAAACTCAAGACCAGTAGGCCATATTCACTTTGACACAGCTAAATCTGAAAATGCTATTTAGTAACCAACATGAATAGATTTTCTATTTACTCAGGTGATTTTCCAATGTTTTTTGGAAGGTTTGATATGATTTACTTCAGGAAGGAAGCCTGAGAGATGGGCTTTCGGAGTTATTTTTCAGTTTGGATGCAGTCTTCGTCTTCTTCTTGTTCCCTGTTTCTCAGTGGTCACCACAGCAGATTCTACAGTTTCCATTGGTACTCTGTGAGGATGCAGCACCAGTGGTGGTCCCTGTTGACCCGGGCCTGGATTGATCCCCTGTGGAGCACTTCAAAAACACGCCCCTTTCTCTCTATCTTTTCTTTCCACTCATACTAAGCTGGCATTTTTGCAATTTGTATTTCTTTCAAATGGGGCTCTTTGAAAATGCTCTCCAAACTGGATCAATGTAAAACCAGCCGTCTGCCGTGGTGGGTTAGATGGTTCGTGAAAAGTGCTGAAGTATGATTGTCATGTAACCTCAGGTTAAACCTCTGCCAGCTCAAGTTGAGCTGCATGTGGAGGAACATAGAGGAGACTGCCGTGTTGACTATTGTCTCTGTGTTTCAATGTGAGCACGGAAAGTCAAATGGCTGGTAAAGACCAGTATAGACTGAACACTTTCTATTCCTTTTTTATCATAGAAATTGTGTTATCAGAAGTGTCCGTGTGGCTGTACTCTTGGTTCATACGTGTAACTAAGGGGTGTGTTTGCATGAAAACAAGAGAAAGAGAGTGAGAGATATCCTGTGATGGACTGGTGCAATGCATGCTGGGATGGATGCCAAAAATTCTGGGACCCTAACCTAGATAAAGTGACACATTTTTTTTATCAGCATCTGAATCAGAAAAAAGTACTTTTTGGAACCTGTTTGACAGGTAAATTAACTTGTATTGACTATCAAATGTGCAATATTGTCTGATAACACCTGTACCACTTCCTGTGGGGTGACCAGATGTGAAAGGGTGAAGTTCAGGACAAGGGAGTTGGGGTAGTCATGTGGCCACAGCATCTCAGAGCAGGTAGTTACGAGGGCATAAGGACATTCGCATTGCAGAGAAACTCATTTCACATTCTCACAGATCATAACGCAAATCTTCATATAAGCACAATAACACCAATCACAGGAGAGTAATGTGAATCATGGTCCAATCACAAGCAAGCTCCTTCCACTAGAATTTCCATCTGAATATAAAATAGAAATATTTAATTAGTATTAGGATTGGTTCCCCAATACACCCCTAGGCCCTGACAGTGGTGTTTATTTCCAGCGGGTCTAACTCAACAAGAGTCCCTCCCCATCCTGACTGAAGGAGCTGTTGATCCGAGGGAGTCAGTCAGTGAGTCAGTCAAGTCTGCTACTTTATCCAAGTCAAACCCTCAACTGACACATTTCAATTATGACAGAACACACACACCAACAACATAAATCACAACACTTTCCCAACTCCATAATCCTTTTTACAGAAGGGCTTAACCACAACCCATCCCCCTGGGTCGCTACAGTACCAAGTAGCAGATTGTCCCAGTGTCAGAAAGAACTCCAGTTCTGCCCACCATGATGAGGTCAAACCGTCATTGGGTTGAGACCCTTTGCAACTAGCAATACTCAGAGCCACTCTAGGAGTTATAATTATGATGGGCACGTTTCAGAGCCAGGGCAAGGGAGTTGTTAGCAGACTCCAGCTGACCAGAGGTCTCTACATAATGTCTCCAAACATGGCCATTATTGAGTTGAAGAGTCATCCTGTTAAAGCGGCATTCGTGTGGGCTGGTGTTGTGTCCCATCTAAATCAGTCCATCCCTCTTGGCTCTTATCTCAGCTAATTCCATTAGAGGAGGAGTGAGGACACCCAATGTGGGAATTACTTCTTATATACTAATTCACCTGTCTGCTGTCCTAACAGATAGAGGTAATTTGGCTTGGTATAAAATAAAGACTGGGGAAATTGTAAAGGGAGACAGAGAGACACTGGAACAGAAAGAGACTAAATGAAGCAGGGAAGGAGAGCATAGTTTCCACTTATAGATGGAAGAAGAGGCAATAAAGTCAAGAGTGTCAGGGAATGTAGGAGGAAGAGGAAATTCCTTTGAACCTCAGTGAAGACCTCTATAGTTATAAATGGTGAAAATTAAACTTGTCCCAAAGCAGGTTGGAGTGGGGCCAGAAAATAGAAGGAGGAGAAGAAAGGACGAATTAAACTTGTAAGGGCACCTGTCTCCTTCCTGGGCCAACTTTGATTCAACTTTGTGTTTCTACCTCACATATTGGAAAAGGCATGTATTATATTAGAACGGTAATAACAATGATGATAGTGTAAATTAAACAACTCCTACAGAAACTGTGAGAAGTGAGTGATGCTTTCTCCATCATTTGTACAGGACCAGGAGGAGACAGGGTCAGATAGATGATACGGAGCAGCGTTTAGCATGTCAAGGTGTCCTTGTGCAAGACACTGAACCCCTAACTGCTCACTTGATGTACGTCGCTCTGGATATGACCATCTGCTAAATGCCAGTAATGTAATGTAATGTAAGAGAGGCTGCCATTAAAAAGGTAGCACAGTTTCCTCTTTAGGCTTGCATCATGATTAGACAAATCAATGAAATAGCAGATGATATTTAGGAAGAACTGTTAGGGAGGATTAGTGTGTCACTGTGGTATGCAATCCATGTTGACAAGTCTACCAACACTAACAACATGGCAATAATGGTTGTTTTTGTGCAACATATTTTTCAGGAGCATGTGCATTTACATTGTAAATCAAATGGCTAAATTAATAATCAGATTATATGCACTTTATTGTGTTTTGTTAGGCATATGATTTCGTGTGATCTAGCTCTGGGATGGATTCTGCTACCACTCTCAGGTGTAGATGGTGCAGGGCTGCGCTTAGTGTCAGGATTTCAGAACTGTAGCTGATGATCTTGTTACACTTGATGAGCGGTGGCAGGGGAATGCTGAGTTTGCCATCAAGCAGCTCCATCTTAAACCATTCAGTTTTTTCGGCCTGATGTTTCAACCAATTCTGGAAGACGTCTTCAGGTAGTATGGGGATGATTCAGCCTTCATGTCAAATAGCTCGAAGAAGTCAGATCTTTCTAAAGGCCGATTGATTTGGACTGCCACGTTGAATGGTTAGTGTCAACACATGCCCTTTTGTGGAGAGATGACAGATGTGGCTAGCTGACTTTGACTTATTCTTAATTCTATGTGTGTTCCATTTTATCTTCCTCTAAGCACATGAGGTCCTGCGGTTCTGGGAAAAGGGCCCTTCAAAGTAAAAGTATTTCTGAAGAACTGCCTAAAATGTAATAAGTCCTATTTGAAATGCCTTAAAGTATACAGACAGCCTTCAACGCAGTACAGTCTCACAGGAACATTACTTCATTTCAGTGGACAACATGAGGTCATAACCATGAGATAGCAGTGCTCAGCCCTAAGTGCTACAGAAACAGTTTAAAATGGTCAATCGGTTTAAGGCAGGCTTTAACACGGCTGGCAAATATAAACCTGGCAAAGATAACTTCTGATAGCATCTATATTTTATTTTATTTTTTCTTTAAACGGCGCCTGTTTAGATTTTATGCCTTTCTATTTTTGCTTTCCATGTTGCTGCTGTAACACCACAAATACCTCCCTGCGGGACTAATAATGGAATATCTTATCTTATCATACCCAGTTCCTTCTCAAAGGAACAAAGCAACAGCCCTCTCTTGAACCTCCGTGGAAAGGGCACCAAAGAAGGGGTGTTAGAGCTATATTGTTGAAAACATCAACAACAATTTGGTGTCTTGTGAAACAGCTTTGCTTTGGGGTGGGGGCTGTTTTGGTGATGGTGAAGTTGAGGATGAACATGTCAGCTGTTATCTGATGTCTTTACCCAGGTGACCAAAGGCTTTTAACCCAACCAACCCTCTCTCAATTTACCTGTCTCCAGCGTATCCCGCAGTGCACTGGCACTGGCCACTGATGTGGTCGCACAGGCCTTCATTATGGCACATGCACTGCTCCGAGCAGTTGATGCCAAAAGATCCAAATGGGCATGGCTGGGCACACACTGGACCCTAAGACCAAATACAAAAATGACACTCAGAATTTGTGGCAAAATCCAACAAAACCACAACAATCAGACTGAAAAATCCATTCATTTATGGTAACACCAGTGTACTGGCCAGGTTTGTCCTCTGACAAAGGCACATTGACTAAAAGTCTATGTCTAATGATAATCTCCCTAAAGACTCGTTTGAGCTGAATAGTAACATGGAGCTGCCATATGTGGAGATTCAACCAGCTACTTTTGATAGGACTACATTCACAACCTTTCATCATTTCTAGTCAAATGCAATTGCTGTCACAGGAAAAGGAAATGAATGACAGGTGTCTGCATGTTCAGTGGCGTCCCACTGCAATGTCCCTTCTCACTTGATGAGCTGATAATTTGACACCTTAAGCAGCAGCCATATCACTTTCATTTCTCACTGCAACTCCCTGTTTGACTTCTCTGTTTCATGTGATACCATTGTATGTCACCATCAAAATCATCTTCATCACTATTCCGCTGCCTTGACTCCATCCATCTAACAAAAACTGCTTATCCAAAGTGGGGCCACCGAGTTATGAATTAATTTACTTGCAGTCCTTCTTAAAGCCTATTTTAATATCTTTCCTGTTCATGAATGCCTTATTCCCCACAAAGTGCCCTTGTCTTCTTTCCTTCTCGCTGCCTCCACAGCGGGCCATAGATAACCATCTTGTCAGCTGAATTTAAATCCTCCTCGAAGTGCAGTTGGCTGTTCTTTAGGTAGCTCTTCTTCTTAGATCCTCCACATAACACATCTCTGGCTGTTCTGAATGGGAACCTGATGCTCATGTCAGGTTACCGGTCACACAAACTGGTTAGATCCTTCAACTTCAGGTTTATCAATTCTGTGGGCAACACCTATAATAATGGTCTCAGACTCAGAGTCAAGTAATACCGCTCGATAGACATCCTGGAGTACCATACAGGCAGAGGTTACATCATCGGCTGTAATGACCAATTTCACTGGTGTTCAGTTCCATGGCTTATTTGATTAAGATACTCACAATAGTCTTGCAGAGCCACATTTTGTGTTTTTTCCAAGTCCATGACTTCTTCATGGCAGAGGCCCAGTGAGTTCTTCTTTAAAATGTCAATTGAATTGTGTTGTAGTGGATTGCCTTATGCATTTGATCTGCTCTTTCAATGACCAAATTGATTATAACATTTTGTGACTCAAGAGCAACGGCTCATGGTTTGAGACTTTCCACCGATGGATTTGTTTATTTCCTTTTTTTGGTAAACATTTCCCTTCTTTTTATTATGTTTCACTGGCATGTTCGCAGAGGAACTGCATTCTTCATTGTTTTTTGCTTGACGAGCATCGGAGTGAATCTCCCTTATGTGCTGTTTTACTCCAGCACCTGAGTTTTCCATTGTTAGCAATTCCTACTAGCCTAAAGCTATTCAACATTAGCTCTGCTTGTTGCTGTTCTAAATGTAGATCTAGGGCGTGAAAGATGGGGATTTATTTAGCAGGAAAGGTCAATTTGTATCTTCAAAGATATCTATTCACATCTCTGGAAATGAAGGGATGTTACAGAGAGAGTCTGTGCAGTAAATCCTACATTATTCTGCTAATGCCTCAAAGTAAGACTAGTCACACCATCATCTTGACCAGCTCTGGAGCCAACTACAAGATGGCAGGAGCACAAGACTGTGTGTGGAAAACCTGTCATAGCATTTTCTTTCCAGTGTACAGTACTTGCATTTGAAATATAACTGCTGGAAAACATAACAAATCAGAGAAGCAGTTTCCCTGTATTACAAGCCTTTACTGTTCAAACAGAAGATATTTAAAGGGTCACATGTTTATTTAGACTTGATATGTTTCTAAAGTTCTATGATCATTCACATCACTATTGGGACATCATTAGTGTTAACAGGGAAGACGCTACCACCTGGTGGTTCCCCAAGTGGAGCCTTGTAAAATGTGGGCATTTGAGCAGGTTGCAGTATTTTTTATGTCATGTTCTATTAGAAAATATTAGAAGGCATCATGCAGTTGGGTGTTCAAATCCCAGCTGCGCCATTTCCAACCACGGCCATAGTTAGTGGGGCATAATTAGCTAACCCTCATATGGGTATATGGGTTAGGTTGGATAAAAGATTCTAGGTTTGCTAATGCCTCCCCCCCTGGGTCGTCCAGGCGCTCGTGGTTAAGTGAAGGGAAAGTACTCTGCTTCGTTCTGCTCTGACGGCCAAGCACTGTGCTTTCCCTGTGAGACCACGAGGGCTACTCGTCATATGTCTTGGAGGAGACATATGCTGCAGATTCCTCCTTCCTGTTGACACTCTAGGGGGGCATCAAAGCAACAGAACCATAGGCAACTCAGGGAATTCGAGAAGGGAAAAAGGGGATAAAATTTAAGAAAGTGTAAAAGAAGAAGAATATATCAGAAGGCTGTAATATGACATTTTAAATAGCCATCATTTCCGTTGAATGGTTGGATTTAGTTGAGGGGCCCTATTTTGATACATGTCAAACGAATATATTTTTAAATAAATGTGTGTGTGTGTGTGTGAGTGTGTGAGAGAGAGAGTGTGTGTGTATTGTGGGTCATACCACCCAGCCTGGAGGGCAGGAACACTCTCCGGTCACATGATGGCACGTTCCACCATTTTGGCAGGAACAATGTTTCCCACACTGGATGCCATGAGTACCGGGGGCACATGGCCTCTCACAGCTGGAGGGAAGAGAAGAAGAGGAAAAGAAATTATAAGCATAACAATTGCATAATGAGAGACACCCACTCAAACTTAATTGATTTGGCAAAAAGTTTGAAATTACATTACCGCATCTTGTAAAATAGTTTCAACAGTGAATATTTAAAGTGCTATATTAGTGAAGATTATCCTGATTATAAACAATAACAGAATGTTGTGTCCCTGACCAAGACTGAACCCACCACAGAAACACAGAAATAACCCTGAGAATGTCCCTTTCCAGACTACAAGACAATTCACCACTCACAGAGCTCCAGTGTAGCCTGGCGCACAGAGACACTCTCCGGTCTGATGGTGGCAGGTTGCTCCATTCAGACAACGGCACTCCAACAGGCAGCCTTTACCATAGAAGTTTGAGTTGCAAGGCTCTTCACAGCGCCAGCCCTGGTAGCCATCCATGCAGACGCAGGCACCAGTGATGGGGTTGCACTTTGCTCCATTCTGACACTGACAGCGGTTAGTGCAGTGTGGACCCCAGAAGTCATTCTCACAACCTGAGGACAAGAACAAGAGGATAATATCACTGGATGAATACAGGATAACAGGAAGTTGAGATGTCTGTAAATCATGATGTTGTCGAGATGTGACAAATAACATAACACAAGGAATCTGTACTGAAACAAAGTGACTTTGGACAGGAAACAATCTGTTTTGAATTGTATGCATATCCGACACCCCATCATCACCTCTGTTCACTTCTCCAATATGTCTATTGAAGTCGGCTCCAATCAGCACTCTCTCCTCCTTGGGTACACTCTCCATCACTTCATCTAATTCACTTTCTTCCATCTTACACACAACTCGGGAGGCATATGGACTGGTAACATTCATCATTCCACCTTCAATCTTCAGCTTCATTCTAAACACACTCTTTTTTTACCACCAACACATCCTTGACATGATCTTCCCTCAGGATTACCCCAACCTCATGTCTTCTCCTAGCTGCACAATAGTAGAAGAGTTTGAACCCACCTCCTATGGTTCTGGCCTTACTCCCTTCCCACCTAGTCTCTTGTATACAGTAGGTCTACCTTCCTTCTATCCATCATATTGGAGAGCTCTCCCCTTGACAATAGCACCAACATTCGAAGTTGACTCTCGCACCGACATTGTCCTACCCTTTCTCCTCTCCCACTGTCTCCACAGATGCCTTCCCCCTCTCCTTCGACTTTGCCCAACAGTAGCATCATTTCTGCTGGCACCCTGTTGACCAACAGTACTGGTGGGGTTTTTTTGGTAACACGGGCCTCAACCAATGCCGTATGGAAATTATGATCCACATATTGGATTTGGCAAAGGTCTTGCGCTACATGCTCTTCCTGACACAACCCTCCCCGTTTATCCAAGCTTTGGGACAGGCACTAAGGGCACCTGGGTTGTACCGAATGTGTGATTGGAATGCTTTGTAATTTGTGTGATTGTATTCATATTGTTGATTTCAAATGTCTGTGACTATCTGGCAGATACTGCAGTAATGACCTCTGCAAAGATTGTCATTGAAAATTTCTGAGATTTTTACACATTCAAATCAGAAAAAAAATTTGCCCAAGCAAGCGGTGACATTTCAGCCTCGTGCACTTGACCAAATCCAGCAAAGCTCAGAGCACAGATGTCCCGCCAGCCCTGTAATTCCAAAAAAGAGAGAGAGAAAAAAACTACAAATACCAAAAGATCATTATTCTACCCCTCGGAGCAACCAAAGCCTGTAGCTGAATTACATTTTTTTCACTGGGGAAGACAGGCTTCACAGAGGCAAGCAGTGAATGTGTGTACCCAGTCAGCCCTCAGGGGATGCAGCAAAATTTGATTCAGAGTTTGTCGGTAACTTCATTTTGACCAAACACACGTTCTACTGCTGCTGCAGCCACTAATTGGACCTGGCAGTGGCTCAGTACGAAGTTCATTCATCAGCTTTGTGAGAGTGTGTGTGTGTGTGTGTATGTGTGTCCAGCTGGACAATCAATGTGCCGTTAGACAGTAGGTTTAATCACTGAGGACTTAAATGAAGTCAGGGACAAGTATCCAGGGGAGTGTAGCTGAAGGACCAAACTTTGTGATAACACTCTGTGTCTAACAGGTCCAGAGCCTCTCTCTGCAGCTCTGTATTCATGGTGGCTTGCAAGCTTCCATTAAGGGTTGACTCAGTTTTTCTCAGGAATGTTTAGTTTCACCTCTTGATGGAGGATCATAAAATCTACGTTCTGATGATGGTGGTGGTGGGGATGTAAAAGTTCAGTGGACAAAACAACTGAAATGAGTCATAAGTGAAGATATAATGGATTCAAAAGTTGCTTTTGGAGCCAGTAGCCTTCACTTTGGTATAGAGACTTTTGGATGAACTGTCTCTAAGGTAGAGTGCTTGGGTACACTGGAAATTAAAGAAGACTCCATCGTGAAAAGCGTCCTGGAGATATTCATTCAGACACATCTTTAATCAATACTGGGTGGTTAGTTATTTTCCCCCTCAGTGGTAGGGGTCAGACAGACATCACATTATTGCCCGAACTGCTCATGCATCAGCACTCATCCACACACTCATCCCCTGACGTCAGTGAAGTCCTCAATGATTATATCTGCTGTCTAAGGACACATTGATTGTCCATCC
>OMLC01067216.1:0-12982 GCA_900302585.1 Regalecus glesne | reverse complement strand
CCCCCCCAAAATAGTCTGACTGTCTGAGCCACAACCAGCCTTGACGGGCAACACCACTTAATTTCAGGCTTTAAATGCCATGTCGCACCCTTTACCACAGGATCATTCACTTTATACCATAGATTCAAGTTTAGAATGTTGTGAATGACGTTTGTGTGTGCGCGCGCATGCATGCATGTAAAATAAATTGAGCTGTGGTTCTGAGGTAGACACTGGCTATGTTAATGTGTGTGTATATACACACACACACACACACACACACACACACACACACACACACACAGACACACACACACACACACAGACACACATATGTGTGTCTGTGTGTGTGTGTAGCAGTCCTCTTAAAGAGTTTTTCCTATTGGACTATGTTAAAGCCCAACCAGAGGATTCAGCGATGTTACCTAGCTCTAGTGTTGCTCCAGTATCTTTTGTACCTTGACTCTATGCACTTTTTGTATGTTGCTCTGGATAAGAGTGTCTGCTAAATGCCTATAATGTAATGTAATGTTATGTTAAGTTTCACCATACTGGAGTGTGGTGTTTGTCAGCACAATTTAAAATGAAGGTGTTTGAAAGACGTCTGTGTCCAAAAAAATAGAACACATCCTTCAAACTCCAAGTCCCTCTACTTCCTAAACTTTTTGGGGGGTTGGAAGTGATTCTGGTTATCAAGGAAATGTTCTGGGGGGCCAAGGTCTTCTCCCCTAAAGCCATCTTCTGGTTCTATGAAACCCGCGTTCTGTCCCCCATCACCCAGGTTTTGACCTGTCTCGGTTGATGATGCTGATGCCGGGTCAGTGTCATCAGCCGCTATCAAACCAGCAGCTGTCTTCAGTCTGACCCTATGACCCAAACTGTGATATAATTTCAATGCCAGGGCAAACTGCACCACCTAGAAAGAGAAGAAATTGATCTAATCTTGTATCTAACTTTGTATTATAGTTAGAGAAGACGGAAAACAGGATGAGAAAAAAATAGAGGGAGAGATAGCTTGCATAGTATTCAGGAATTATGTAGCCATCCTACTACCTGGGCCACAACTATATTCAGATCATGAGTGGCCTCAGGTGAAACTTTGATAGGATTTTCAGCTGATATTGGTGGATACTATCACTACTGCACCGGTACTTTTGAGCATTTTTCCGATGGATTACACATTACTTTGAAAGTACTTCTCTGGTGTAGGCCTGATATTTCTGCAGTGTTGATGGGTGTTCTTTGAGTGGCTTGTGTTGTCTGGGGTTGACCGTACCTGGATGAGGACGAGGCTCATGGCCATGCCCACGATTGTAAATGTGTTTTCCTCCAGCCAATCCCTGAGCTTCTTTTCACAGCCCTGTATGGACAGACGGTTAAATAACTCTCACTTGGGATGACATGGCAACACCAGATTGATCAAGGTGACATAAGTGGAGCGCATAGCAGCTAAGACCGGAGAAGAAGATAAATAACTGAAAATGGGTGTTGCAGTTCTGGTTTTCAAAACATCCAACCTCAGCAGGGGAAATGACCACTCAGCTGAGAAATACCATCTCACAGACTACAGCACATCACAAGCAATGATGGCAGCAATCCTGTGACTTTCGATAGCGATACTTTGCTGGTAGAGGAACTGAACCTTTTTGCTCATTTTATGGTAAGACCAAACATGCATGCACTTCCTCCACCAGCCTCAGGTACCCACATGCGCACTGCAGCAACATGAAGTGAGACTTCTTCTCCGGTTGGTGAACCCGAGGAAGGCCGCTGGTCCTGACAGAGTAATCGTGTAAGCACTTAAAGCACATGTTGAGGAGCTATCAGAAGTCTTGCTAAGTTCTCGCTAAAGGCTTCAGTATTTTTCTATTGACATTTAGAGGAAATATATTTATATTGAAGAAAATTTCTTCCACTGTGGTACAAAAAGTACAATCCTTGTGAACACAGCATTCTCCTAATCCCATGGCTCAGTGTGTGTGTGTGTGTGTGTGTGTGTGTGTGTGTGTGTGTGTGTGTGTTTGACCTCTGTGTAGGTGAAGTTTCCTGTTCCAAACAGTGAGTTGTTATAGACCGTGAGGACTGGACACCGGGAATCATTGAAGCAGGAACAAGGAAGTACCACCTGATTGGTCAGATTCACACTCTGGATAAAGGAGTTTGTCAGCCAATCAGCTGGATCCGTCCTGCCACAGCACTCCGCCTGTCAACATGTTCAGTATCTCCAATGTTACAGCACTCTATCTCAAGCACATCTGACATCACTATGGTTACAGTACTGCCATTCCAAAGACCTTACCAGTACTATTGTTACTCCTTTGTTTACAACAAGTAACATGTACTTTACATTTCCCCCCCCTGTCCTAGGTGTCCTCCATAACTTCCAGTTCAAGGTGTCAGTTACTCACTGATTGCTGAACTTTATCCAGCAGTCGGTCCAGTCTTTTGTCCTTGTTGTTGACTCCATAGTTTTGTATGATGAGGTCTACGGCTTCGTCAAGACTGCCTTTAATCTACACACCAGAATTAAGATTAAAAATGCTTTGTGAGATGGATTTATCACTAAAACCTCTATCAACTCCAGGAGGCTAAAGTGCCTGGCTCATAGACACTCCAACCGGGTGGATGTTTGACTCAGGTCTTCTGGCTTAAGAGGAGGTTTCCTCCTCATCAGGCCACACTCCTATCCAGAGTCATTATTGGAAGCTACGTTCAGCCTCATTTTGACATAGGCACTTCAGAGTTTTAGCTAAGCAATGATTTCCAGAGTGAACACATGACGCTTAGTGATAGAAAAGGATTCACCTTGTTTCTGTTAAAAAGCAGAACTAGTGTGATAAGCAGTTGTCCAAGGACGAGGATGATGAGGAAGGCCATGTACTGGGGAGGAAATCAGAACTCAGGTATCTTTAAAATGACATCATCAGTCTTCTATTCCAACAGTCCAGTGTGAAACCAAACATCAAGTCCCATCTTGTGACCTTATGACTCAACATGACGGGGAAGTTGACAGTTGAAGATTCCAGTAAGTTAAAACTAACCACAGAACATAAAGGATCAGATGAGTGTTGTGTCAGCCTTTGGACTCACCAATGCTAGAAAGACTTTCATCTCCTTGTGAGCTCCGATGCAACCCACTACACAGACAATGACAACGAGCAGGCCCACAACCAGTAGACCACCTGCCACGTTCTTCAGCTCCTCTACACACACACAAACACACACACAAATTTTACACTGACATCTTAAAGAAACTTACAAACCAAGCTACAAACCAACCAAGTCTAACTAAAATGTGTTCCCTGTGGCGCTGGAGGGAGCTTTGTATCAAAGTGTCCACCAGGGGTCGCCCTTAGCGTTTTAGATAACGTATGTTGAATAATCCAGTCTACCTGAATTACCAGAAGAGAGAATGCTGAGAAAACTCTCTTTGTCAAAGAGGATCCACAGAGCACAGCTGAAGATGCTCAGCCCCAGACTCTGTTGGGAGACGTTAACACACAATTGGTTCTGATTCACAAGAGGTCACAAAAAAAACAACTGAAGAAAAATAAATGACAACAACTAAATTTTCTTTGTCTCTGTTTGTTATCTTGAATCATTTGAAGGCAATGCTCCTGTTTATTCTGACCCCTGACCTCTGCTGACAAAAATTGAGCAGTAGATAACTATAGTTATTAAGACTTATTAATAACAGATATGATGGCCCTAACCATCCACCACCTGCCTCCCAAAGTGTTTTTTTGGTGGGATTTTTCAATGACAAAGGTAAAACATTGGTAAGGTAACTTAAGTGCAAACAGGTCCAAAGTTTTCCATTTAACCAGAGATAATATGCTTGTGGAATCATCCTAGTAAAAATGAATTATCGGAGAAGAGCAAATTGTCCTCCATCACTTAAATGTAGTGAAGAAGAAACTTTATTCATTTGTCTTGATGCATGGTCAATAAGAGATTGCTCAATGAGATTTGTGCTCTGCGTTTTATCCATTCCATTCTAGAGCAGCAGTGAGCAGCTGGAGAACCTGGGGACCAACTCCTGTTCTTTTTCCTACTGCCTTGCTCAGGGGCACGGGCGGGAGTATTAACCCTAACATGCATGTCTTTATGATGGTGGGAGGAAACCAGAGCACCCAGAGGAAACCCATGCAGACACGGGGAAATCATGCAAAGTCCACACAGAAAGGGCCTGGGATAGAATTTGACCCATGACCTTCTTGCTGTGAAGCTACAGAGCTAACCACTGCATTACTATCCTGCTCAAAGATGACAATACTTAAGATATAAGCTGCCGATGTCCATCAAATTGTACCTTTTGCTGTATCAACTCACAAAATGTTTAGAAGGTTGATGACGTTGGTTAACAATTTTCTCTAGCCCGTGTGACAGATATGCACTGACATATGGAGCCTCACATTTGGAAACAGTGACAGTTGGACTTAAAATGATCTGGAATGCAATGAATGTAAGACAGCTGTGATTTCTCTCACCAAGAAGATGACATTGAAAACCGCAGAACAGAACCTCAAAACCTGAATCTTCTCTTCCAGCTTCATGGCAAGTCCAACGATGGAAGTCGGGACACTGGATTATTCCCCCTCCAGAGGGATAGATATGTAATCTATGTGTAAATGTCCCAGCAGTCCTCGAAGGTTTACAACTCGATCAGCCGGAGAACAGTGGCGGTTGAGAATCAAAGGTTTCCAGGACTCTCAGTTTGAAGGATACCAACCTATGATGTCCAAAAGACCTACAGTGGAATGATTGAGTTCACCTTCATGAGGGCGATCAGTATTCTATTCAGACTATTATCTCTATCTCTCTCTCTCTCCCTGTGTGTGTGTGTGTGTATTATATTACCCCTCCAGTCTCCTGTTCTAGGAAGCACAACCAGGGAAAGGAGAGGACAAAGTACACTTCCTTATTGCATGCAATCTTTGAACCTTCAACAGTCAAACTCACACACACACCTAATTTACCATTATCGATTTAATGAAAATACCATAAAATAATTGTTCTCGAGAGACATTTTGAGAGATTTCCATGTAATCATAAACTTTAACTTTGCTTCTTCAACTCTAGAACTGGCTGTCAAACGGGCCATAAAACCCGAGCGGGCAGAGACCCAGAAATGTGTTAAGAGACTTTTGGGGTTATAACATGCATTGACACCTGAAGAATAGAGATATGTTCTGTCATGTACTGCTTATCATGATGATGATAATCCCTGCTGGAGGAGATTTACTCAGAAAAAACTCACAGTAGATAACATCTATCTGTATAGAGAATCCCCCACTTATCAATGTTTTTTTGGGGGGCACAAGTTTCATTAAATAAAGACAGATAACAATTCTAAGACATTTGGTAACAAATGAGCATTAATACTAGAGGGATTAATGATGTGGAATTATGTGTGGATTACAGGCAATTTATTCAGTAGACTTTCCCTTGGGCGATGGCGGCTCAGAGGTGGAGCGCACGCCTTCAAGTCAGGTGTAATGGGTTCATGTCCTGCAGCAGGGCATCAGGAACAGGGACCTGGCCTGAGACCCCCATGCTCGGTAAATATGAGACATTTGTTGTAAAGCGCTTTGAGTGCTTACTAGACTAGAAAAGAGCAACATAAAATCAAGTCCCTTTACCTTTAGCTCTACTGCCAAAGTAGGGTACATAGGCCCTGTGTGCATTAGTGGTTCAGTGGTAGAATTTTTGCTTGCTATTGGCGAGACGGTGTATCTAACGCTCAAATGCAAGTCGCTTTGGATAAAAGCAACTGCTGTTGTAAATTGTAGACTAAAAACCTACACCTAGATGACCATAGCAAACCCTTAATGAGCTCCATAGGCTGTCTACAGAGGTGAGTGTTGACCTCTGTGGTATTTGTAGAGCAACCAACACCAATGAGAATAACGAATAGAACAGTGTGAATATGTACATAATTCTCCATTGCACATTTAGATGGTTGGTCTATTGTAGTCCAGTTTTACTGTTTTGGGTGAGAAGTTTACCGTTTTTACTCTAGTTGTTATCTAGTGTTAGTCTTTGTAGCAAGAGCAGAGTAAACCAACAAGAGAATAAAAACACGTCGCCATCATTAATTATGATTTTTGATATTAGGGGTACCTATTTGTCTACATTCGGAAGGCTGGTTAGGTCTGGTAATGTGCTTTATGTTATGAATGAAGTTGAATGAGTTTGAATAATGGAACATAGGATGCTTGTTTCTCTTATTTAGGGGACATTAAAAAAAGCTGGAGTCGCTTAGGCCATGATGCCAGTAGAGGAGAAAGATAATTATATAGAGAGGACAAGAGCATAGAAGGTTGGTAGAGACAGGGAAGCGAGCCGGCTGCTAATGAGAAAGAGACTGATCAGAGAATTGAAAAAACCAGGTCAGATGGAAACGTAATGGATAAGTTGAACCTTTCAGGTTTGGTTTTTTAAAATGGCAATTAAATGGAAATCATTTTCAGCCAAAGGGAGTGCCCACACCAATCCATCCAAAAATGGAGAGTAAATGAACATAGAATAGGCTGTTGCTGTCCTTTGGTCCGTATTAGTGCATTTGCATAAACAACAGCTTTGGAGGACAGTGACCATCTTCAGCATAATTTATACATATTCACTTCGTCCTGAAGTTGTATCACAAAAAGAGGTGAATCACTTCAACTGGATCAGAAGTTCTGATCCAGTTGAAGTGATTTCCATACCTGGATTATTGAGTATTCATCAAGACATCCTGAAGTTGTAGTTAGTGAACAATTAACACCCAAGCCATTTATTCCCCTTGCCCCAAAAAGAGGCCGAGGCGACTTCAAATTAGTCCAGATGACATGATGCCAATGGTATGATGTTGATCGATAAGAGTTGTTTTAATCCACAGTCCATGCTGATCCTTGCCCATGCTTCGGCTCTTTAGTCAGTCATCACGTTAAAGAAGGGGACAAACGAGAACGGATGTATTGACAGGTTTCAATAACGTCACTTCCGTTTACCCGGGTTTAGTAAAAACCAGTACAAGCTAACGGTAGCATCGTTGAAGGAAGAAATCATCCCACATACGTATTGTCTTTTAGGGTTTTCAAACCGTTTTTCAAACCGTTCAATTCGACTTCGAGAAAGAGCTTAAAAGTTTTTCAGAGTACTGTGGTAGTTTCACAATAGTGAACGAGTTAAGGCTTTTTCTTCAGCACGCCGTAATAGGAAACCTGCCTTTGGAGTCAAATGGACCAAAGTCAGAAGACGCTCGAGTTTGAAGTGATCACTTTGTGAAAGGTATGTAAAATATATGTGAAATGATTTGTAATTACCCCATAAACTCTGCTTGGAAGCTTTGATGAGATATAATTGCTGTGATATTTCCCAGAGTTTATGCCAATGTTTGTGTTGACGAAGTAATCGTAAGGTCACTGGTTCGATCCCCGGCTCTTGAAGAAAGCATATCGAGGTGGCCTTGACCAAGACCCTGAACTCTTAGCTGCTCCTTGGAGGTTGCATCTGCTCACTGCTGCTATACAATAGGATGGGTTAAATGCAGAAGGCATATTTTATTATAAGAATACAATTACATTTTTATAATCAATTTAAAAAAAGGTGGAAAAAAGCTATAGATGTTACTGGGTTTAGACTAGGGTAAAAGGGCCTTACGGGACAAATAAACCTCAACACACACGCACACACACATCTTTTCAAATTCCTTATAAGATTTTACGTAAATATTTTAATGTAACAATTTAAGAAGGACAATAGATAAAAACTGCAAATGAACTCTTAACCCAAATACAGGAAAAACAACTTTTGTTCTTATATGGGCTGTGGTGTGTGGACTGTGTGTGAAACCAACCTTAGGCATGAGAGCCAAGCCTCTGGCTAAAGAGAATGTACAAGGTTTCAGGAGAGGTCCACTAAAACGTACCTTGTGCCTGTTACATGCACTTAACCTTGTGAACAGACTGAATATATCAGACAGTGTAAATGCTTTTGGTAGGTGGGCTGATAGGAGTGGGGGTGTGGACAGAGGAGCTTTGTGGAGCGGACATGGCTGTCACTGTCGCACTGTTATAACACGAGGGTGTCAAATGGATAAACAAGACATGTGGTATGCAACAATTGGGGCTCTGGGTGTGTGTGTCTGTGTGTGTGTGTGTGCATGTGTGTCTATTTGTGTGCATGTACCTCTTGCGTTGGGGCATTCATAAAGTATCACACCTCAGATCCCCCCCCTAACGTTTTGTCACAGGTTGTGGGGGTGGAATGATTTCGAGGACATAATCAAACAAGCACCTGAGGATATCACCCTTAGCTGGCCAAAAGAATGGGTTTAACCCAGCATGATATGCATACATTTCACTTGGATATTTGTTTCATCTGTGCAAAGGATGACAGCTGGATACAGCTTTCATCATATCTGAGCACACCTCTGCCAAACCAGCTCTGGACTTCCCAACTGGATATCCTTTTCTGGCTGTGGATTCACTTCACTAGCTGGCTGTGGCACAGCAGTTGGTACCCTCTGGCCAAAACTGAAACGCTGTAAGCTGCTTCTGTGTTGCACACATGTAGCTGACATTACGATGTGTCAGTTCTCTCAGAGCCAGTAATCACCAATGAGTATTCGCCTGGTGGATTCTCATTGTTCTGCTGCTCTTATGAGCTTTGGTATTTATTCCATTACATTGTCAACATCCTCACTCTTCACAAAGAACAGTTTCATTGTTGCGTTTGTCTAGGCTAAGGTCTCGAACAATTTTCGATTATCTGGGATATTGTGCCTCTTTATCACCTTCATGTCGTGTGTTCTTTTATGACTCCTTTACCGTGACAAGCCTCATAAAATTTCAAGAGCTAGCCTTGAATCCTCTCCTATCCAATTCTGTGCTGAAAAGAAGGAAATTGCCTCAAGGACAGGGGATATAATAGGGCAGGACAACAGTTGCGTATGACAGGCCTAAAGGTAATCCAGGACTGGACTGAAGTGTTTGCATATAGCTGAAGGGTCTTTATGTCTGCAGGGGTAGACAGGGCTGAATCACAGCCTCTGGTTTTCCACCACAACACAACTGTATGCAGAGTAGCCTACAGGTTTGAAGTCCCAAAGTGGACCACTTGAATCTGGGAGCTGTATTTGTAGCTATGATTTTCGGAAAAATCAATATGTATCAAAGCTTCTTCTCCTGACATGTTCTTCTTCAGCTTGCGGCAATAGACATACCACGTCAAGTTGAAGTGATACTGTGAACTGTGGAACCGCTCAGTGAGTTTCTCACGTGTGCCCTCCACAGATTTATCGATGATCATCTTGACAGTTGACCTCTCTTCTCCCTCCCTCTTTGTATATATCTCCTTATCTTGTTACCCACTGGGTGACAGATACTTTTGTCTACTATGTTGGAGATTAGGACACAGTTTACACACTCCATACATGCAGCTATTTTTGGATGATTTGTATCACACCTTATCTGTCAGGTTTTCAAGATCAGCAGTCTCAATAAGTTTCAGCTGATGGAGCTTGTCAGCTACAAACCTCAAATGTTCATACAATGTACACATGCATGTGTCTTGTTCTGAGATTTTTGGATTGCCAATGCTTTCTCAAAAAACCTTGAGCAGAATCTTGAGCAAATCTCTGCAACCCATATTTAGAAGAAAAGAAGAAACATTATTTATCTTTGCACATACAGCAAAATGTGTTCTCTCCATCCTATTGTATTGGAGCAGGGAGAAGCTGCAGCACCTGGGGACCAAGTCCAGTAATTTTTCCTATGGCCTTGATTAGGGGCACAGGCAGGAGTATTAACACTAATATGCATGTCTTTTTGATGGTGGGATGAAACAGGAGCACCCAAAGGACACCCAAAAAGACCCGGTTAGGACATGTAAACGCCACACGCAAAGTACCTAGGACAGTCTGGGATTTGAACCCAACACCTCCTTTCTGTAAAGCAAGAGTGCTAACCACTTGGCCATGATGCCACCAACTCTCCCCGTTGTCCCTTTTGCAATTGATAATATTTCCCTTCCCTTTAGTGGCCTGTTAATATTTATTACTGATGTCTGTCATCAATGATTGGAGATACCGTATCGTCCTCCTGATTCTGGGGTTTACCTGGGAATTTGCTGTGAGCTCATTTCACCTATGACCGCGGTGAGTCGAAATACTTTAAAAGTTGGTGATTCTTTTCAAAAAATTCCTTTTGTTTTTGCCGAGTCTTTACTGATGTTGTATTTTCTTCTTCAACTTCTTTCTTTCTTTTCTTCCTTTTTCTTCCCCTCCACATTGCCTACAAACACTTTCAGTAAATTAGTCAACGCCTCATTGATGGCTGCAGGCTGCCAAAACATCCAGCAGCCATCAGCTGAATTCTTTTTCAGTTAGTAAAACCATCACTCGCAACCTCAATCACTAATAGCACTTCTCTCTTCTAGATTTCTGCACTCAGCCTTGTCTTTTTCTAATACTCGTATCTGTTCATCACTCTAGTCTTGAAGATCTTAGCCGTGGGTATTGCTCTGGGCATTATCTGTATTTTGTGGTGAAGTAGTTAAGTACACTTCTGCTGCTGGTTTCTTTATCTTAAGTCATCGATCCTTTTTTTGCTCTGCCCCCCCCATCTCAGGTATTCACTCTGCAGTTATTTCTTCCTTCTTTCAGACCTGCCATTTAGGTCTTGCATAATTCTGCCTTTTCCTTTCTGCTGCTGGTGACATCATGGACTCAGACGTTTTTAGATGTTTAAATGGATATATTAATCAATTACACAATTCTCATACGCTTATTAAGACTGTGTATATTCAAACCAACAAATGTAGTAGCTGAGTATTTCACACAGGTTTCTTTTTGTTGCCCAGATTGTCTGTCTGTTGTTATGGGTGTAAAATCTCCCTGATTGGAGGCCAGAATAATTGGATAACTGGTGCATGTAATGAACCACCTGGTAGGTACTGGGCGTTGGGAGCTGACAAGCCAGATGATGTGGGTTCGAATCCACTGTGTGGCATCAGGAAGGGCATCCAACCGCAACCCTCCAAACTCCATCCAAGTCTGTGTTCATCTCTACAACGTGGGGGCTAATCATGACACTTAAAACGGACCTCTCACCATTGCTATAGGGCATCTGGTTGAAAGAGTGGAGTAAATAAATGAGGTGCAACTTCGTCAAATAACACTAGAGAGCAGCATTGGCCAATAAACATTCACTACTGTGCTTCCTAGATGTATATGAATGCATTGGAAGGATTTGACGCACACGGAGAGTCTCTTCATGTCCTACACTGTTCAGTATTCAGTGAAAATGGTCAAATCAATTCATTTCAATTATTTCTTTTAAAAAGGGTCTCTATTTTAAATATGATATGGATCACAATCAGAATTGGTTTAAGATGCCAACTGGGAGGTCCATCTTAACTTGTCACGATTAGTCCCTACATTGTGGGTATGGACACAGACTTAGATGAAGCATGAGGAGTTAAGGCCAGATGCTCTTCCTGATGTCTCGCAGTGATTTCAAACCTGCAACCTTTGGCTCAACAATCCCTGAAGTGCATGCTGTACCACTGATAAACTAGGGCCCTGTTAGATTTTGTTTTATATACCATCTGAGTTGTTCCAATCCAGTAGTTTTATTTATATTTTTCTTCATTGTGAATTTTAGATGGAGCATATTTTGAGGAAAACTTGTGTTAACATCGAAATAAGTTATACTGGATTTCTCTGTGTATAGAAATGAGTGTGAGTTCAAGATGATAGATTCAAGATGTTTATGTCCAGTTGTACAAATGCGGTCGTCTGAAATGGTTTGGCTCTGGGACTCCATTATAGAAACATGAGATAAAGATAGAATAAAATTAGAATATATGATAAAAGGTGTGAGTGTGTGTGTGTACATAGCTGTAAAGCAATAGGTATTTCAGAATAACGTATAAAATAAGTAAAGTAAAGAATCGAAATCAATCAAGCATAAAAAGCAATAATGGGTGCATATCTAATTAGTAGTCAAATATATTAAACAGGTTGAATTTGGATATCACAAGATGGTAAGGTGAAACTTGTGTTTGTGTGTGTGTGTTATTAAGAAGTCTGTAATATCCCCCTGTGGGACTAATAAAGGAATATATTTTCTTATCTTATCTTGTGGCAGTCTGCTGGTTTGTGTCATGAGAGTCCTGTATCTCCTCCTTGAGGGCAGCAGGGAGATCAGTCTTTGTCTCTGGGCGTTGTCTGATGGAACCTACATCCTGTCGGACTTCAGCATAGCTTTTGGGCACTTACATTGCTCACTCCTTACTTGATCCCCACTTGTGTTGTGGTAAATCTCAAATGTATGTTGCTTTGGATAAAAGTGTCTGCTAAATGAAATTGTAACACTCTAACATAGTGTGGGTGAACTAAATCCTTAATGACTTTCTGAGATACCGCTAAGTGTACAGCTCCTGCAGACTGGGCAGCTCACATCCAGTAATGTACTGGGTTATGCGCACAGCTCTACCCAGGGCCTTGTGGTTCTTGATGTCTGATGTCGAACTGGAAAGAGATCCATGCCTGTAGTTTAGACCGCTTGTTGTCCAGAGACTGCACGTTGGCCATTAACATGGGGGGGAGTGATCCTGTTGTTGAGCTGGGATCACTACCTATATGAACCTAGAATCGCTTAATCATTTAACCTTCCTGCTCAAACTTTAATGTCACTAAAAACTAATAACCTTAATCTAACTTAGAAATACTAAAATATGTTAAAATATGTTTTTATTTATTTATTATACAAAGTATTGCATTACTGTGGAGCTCCATGCATCTTGCCTTCCTCATATGGCGCCATCTTGAATTCAGTCCTGAAGACGATTGCTGACTCCAGAGTAAAACTTGGAAATATTTATTTTCTGGCAGAGCAGATGGCATTTTTACCGTGCAGGATTTGTTTGTTCTCTGGACCAGCGTTTGTGTGTTAAAAGCCGCATAGTAAAACTGTATGTAAATGGGGTGTTTCTGTGCAGAGCTAAATAGAGG
>OMLC01067214.1:0-13778 GCA_900302585.1 Regalecus glesne | reverse complement strand
TATATTGATCCTGAAATGATATGTTGCACAGCCTTTGTCAATGATGAACGCTAATGAGCTACTTTTTCTTTGGATTCTACAGAACTTTGCTGCCCAGATGTCTGGTGGATTTGACGAGAAAGCCGGTGGCGCTCAGATGGGCGTGATGCAAGGACCAATGGTGAGAGAGAGCGCCTGTGATGAAACCACAATACCGCTGCCTTGTTCCTTTTCCAGTGTGTCGCGGGATCCCTGAATCAGCGAGGACTTCCCCGTACAGCTAACCACAAACTGGACACCTGCTCACCCTAAATGATCCTGTTCCTCTCCATAAGGGAGCCACTCCCTCTCAGGGCCGGATAATCAGCTCACCAACCAATGGCCTAAGTGATGAGAGGAAACAGCCCTGACCACTGATACAAGAACTTTTTTCTCCCCTCCTGGTTATTTCTGTTCATGGTCTTGGGAGAGACCCTTTTTTTGTCTACCGTATAAGTGGCCACTTTTCCCCCCTAACTGGAGAGGAGAAACTTCAGCCCTGCGGGCCCGTATGGAAAACCTAAATGTCTCCCATGGAGTAAAAAGGGGAGTTAGTTTTAGAAGCTGAGGAAACATCCATTGATGGTTATTATTTTTCAAGCCTGTGAAAAGTCCACCGTCGCCGCTGGCAACCTCGCTGGCTTGACAGATGGCCTGGGCTGCAGTGAGGAGTTATTTTGGTTTTAAAAACCACCAACGCTGTCTGGCCCCGCCGAAGCCTGAAGTCCCAGGAGGAGGAGGGGGAGGGGGAGGGGCTGAAGTCAATCAAGTGCCCCACAGAGAGCGGCAGTGTCCGCGGCTTCACTTCCAGACCTCAGAGAGAGAATCCTTCCTCTGTCCGTCTGCGACTCCGCTTGAGCGCTCCCCGCTCCCCGCGGCTCCTTCTGAAGACCCTTCACATTTAGCTTGGAAGTAGGGGAGGAGCATCGACCATGTGAGACTGACTCGCCCAGTGTCTAGCAGCATGGCTCAGAGTCATAACCCCACCATACCCCAGCCCCTTTTTACCCCAACGCCCACATTCCACACATGAACAACGCTCTCACTGAGGTGGAAGCCGCAAGGCCCGCGCCCACTGCTGCACACACATGCTCGTACAAACACACACACTCACATACACCGTCCGGAGGATATAGAACCCCATTGATAAGCCCCGGCCCCGTTGAGGTATCAGCCCCCGACACCCAATGAAAAGGGGACTTTCATGTCTACCTGAACCACAGTGCCACGCAGGGTCTGGACCTTTTCCTTGGCTGCCTCCCCAAACGGCGTCAAATATAATCCAAGGGCTGAAAGTGAGGTTCTGTTAAATGAAGGAGGCAATTCCAAGGAGTACTTCTTTCATATTTTTAACAAGACCCGTCTCACCTAAGCTTGATATAAAGCACGTTGATGGGAGGACTTGGAAATGCGGTAAAACTATGAGAGGGCCACTTTAACAGGTCACGATTAGTCCCCATGTTGTGGGGGCTGGACATGGACCCCAGACGGAGCTTTGGGGGAATTAAAGCCGGATGCCCTTCTGGATGCCCTGCGGTGGGTTCGAATCTGCGACCTCTTGAAAGATATGATCTACCGCTGAGCCAGCGTGAACCCAGAGATCCAGTAAAAGCGTCCCATAGAGGGATGGGATGCGGTTCATCACCTCCGGAGAATGTGATTTCTCTTGCTGAGTAATGATGCATGGAGCTGAGGGGGAAACGGCTTGTGACATGTGAGTCCAGCCAGAGGGGCTCACACGGCACGTTAAGGTGGAGTCAGAGAGAACTTCACTGAGAAGGAAAAGTCCCACCACCTGTCGTCATACCCGTGACGGTCGTGTTTCATCAGATTACGGGTATATCTGTGATAAATCAGATAGACCTGAGGGGAGGAATGAAAATGTTTTGTGAATGGGTGTGTGGTGGTGGTGGTGGCTGGGGAGGGGGTCGTGTTGGGTTCTAGAACTCCACTTGTGAGCGCTGCACTACTGCGGCTGATGACCTTTGACCTGCAGTAGTGCACAGTGGGTGGGAAACTGTGGAACTCAGAATGACGCAGAGAACGCAAGAGATGGAAGGTACAAGGGAAACGTTCACCAGAGAGAGAGAAAGAGAGAGAGAGAGACAGAGAGAGAGAGAGAGTGAGAGAGAGAGAGTGTGTGTGTGTGTGTGTATCTGGATGCCACTGTGGAATTTCAAACGATTTATGGACCTGACAGGCCTACAGAGCTTCTGAGTTTTCTGTAGCTTTGGGGCAAAGCAGCCAATATGTTTTTATAGCAGCTGAAGATACTCCAGCAGAAGAGAGCTCAGTCCTGGATACCTCCTCTCCAAACACACATGTAAAACAAGCTTATCCAAGACATTTAACAGGATTATGACCATTTCGGGCTTCTTGGATGCGTATGTGCGAGTGTGTGTGTGCACGTGCATGCGCACATGCATGTGTGTGTGTGTGTATGCAGGGGAAACTGTGCACAGGGTGTGATTAACCTGTTATTATCCTGACGTCGTGTCTCTTGTCTCTTCTCTCCTTCTTCAGGGCCCCATGGGTCCCAGAGGACCACCTGGCCCTAGCGGAGCACCTGTAAGTACCTCCCCTTGCACTCTCGGGCCCACCTGTAAGACAGGAAGTCAGGCTTACTCTAGGCTATGTGACACAGCTGTAACTCGCTTCATGCTGCAGTGTACTTCGTGTTCTCACTCTGAACCTTTTTGACGATTCGACGACCCAGAAGTGACTGATGACTAAAGGCCACCAGCTGATAGGAGCTCAGTTCTCATTCACGCAGATGTGCGCTCAGCTAGGGTACCGGCCGTTTCTTTCAAGAGGAAGGTGACACATTGAGAATACTTTGATCTAACTGCTGCAGGCTGCAGGGCTTTTTCCTGTTCTATGACCCAGGCACGCAATACCTGACGATCTGCCCCAGCAGAAGGGTAAAACAAACCCCAACTAAAAAACCACAGTTCCTTTAACCCACACACTCCCTCCAGCTGACAGAATAAAAAGCCGTTAAGTCGAAGGCAATACCAGCTGCCCTGTTTCAGTTTGATGGCTCTGTCCCACTGAGTCCACATTTAGGAATTTATTACTCTCAGAGACATTAGACCTTCATCTTAGTTTCCTTTGACATCAGGTACTATCGCCACTACCAGGCCAAACAATAAGAGCAGCCCTCTCATTATCTACAAGCCACCGTTCATGCGACGGCATAGCTCAGGAGGCCGGGTGGGTGTCTTGTGATCTGAATATCGGTTGTTCGATCCCCAGCCCCTGCACGAGGCATGTCGATGTGTCCTTGAGCAAGACACTGAACCTCTGCGTGCTCCCTGAGCTGCAGCATCTCACTGCTCTTATACAACAGGATGGTTGAAATACAGAGAACAAGTTTCATCCTATGTATGAACAATGACCAAACGATAAAGCTTCTGGAGGATGCCCAAAGATCCTCCACGAGAATAGACAAGAGACACAGAAACATCCTGCAAAGCAAACGACACGAGCTAACCGACACAATACACGCTAAGTGTAAGGGATGATGCTAAAGGTCGTAAAGAGGGCATGCAGCAGCAAGAAGGGACTCGACAGACACCCTGAGACGAGCTGAAAGGAAATAGTTTCCAGCACGCTGGGAGAGATCCAACATGAAGAGGCAGCAATGGCAAAAGTTGCATCCCCACAAACAGACTGAACAACTTGCATAGTATGTCTGCGTTTGGCTTTCCCTCCAGCCCGAGCTGGGATAGGAATAGTGAAGTGATAGTAAGGTCTATTTTTATGTGTCATGATTAGTCCCCACATTGTGGGGGTGGACACAGACTTAGATGGAGTTTGGGGGATTGAGGCCGGATGCCCTTCCTGGATGCCTCGTGATGGGTTTGAATGGGCCCATCAGTTACTTTCAATATGAGCTCTTGAATTATGACTTCAATGGAACATCAACACCATAAATGAACTAAGCTAATGCTAGCAAACCTCCTAGCATAAGTAAGTGTGCTGGATTGATGGTTTCTCTTTTATGATGAGAGTATTGCTTCACAGTTTTAACTCCCTATAAGGTACTGCTGCAAGTTGTATTTCTGATTTAGTCAAGGAGAATTATTTTTTTTCCATCCAGTCTCTTGAGAAAACAGGAATCATGTTTTCACTCTCCTCCAACAACAACCTCCTGCAGTTATTTTTCTCTTGGTGATATCTTTCAAATAAACCAGCATTATCGACCGCGTGTTGCTTCAGAGCTGCCCTCCACTGCTCTTACTGGGGTGTCAGGTATCAGAGGAGGGGAAGATGGCTAAATGCTGATTGGCAGAGTTCTCTGTTAGTCATTATTTTGCAATGAGCTGACTGGTCCTGTGCTGACTGATCCTGCACCTATGTAGTTTGTGGTACTATGGAATTCTCTCTCTATTCACTGTAAGAGTATTCTAATTAGCAATTCTATCAATATCAGTTCAGTATCTAACATGCTTCAATGGAAGCATGTGAACTTAGAGTGGATTAAGTGGGTGCGGATAACGGATGGATGGATGGATGGATGGATAATGGATGGATGGATGGACGGAAGGATGATTGGATGGATAGAACCAAGTCAGTTGCAGACATCGAATACAGAATTGTTATATTTGCTAGTGCTACAATGTACTCTGTACTGTGACCTAGACAACACTAATAGACACAAGCTCAGACATTCACTCTGCAGGAGCATCATTTTTTTAAAAACACGAGTCCTTACTGTACGTTTGGGAAAAAAAAAGATCCCAGGCCTTGTTTTGATTTCCTGCTCTTCTTCCTCGGCAGCTAATTTCTCTTATTTTTCTAATTTCTCTTTTCTTGCTACATCCCAGGGCCCACAAGGTTTCCAAGGCAACCCAGGAGAGGCTGGAGAGCCCGGACAATCTGTAAGTAGCCTGGCAGTCTGCTCCTCATTCCTCTGAATTACCCCAGGTGGTTCATCCAAACGCCCCTCCTCCCGAGCTCTTCTCAGATGTCAGTCTCACCTCGCTGACACACTCCCTTAAGTCCCCCTGTTCCCGCACACCCTTTCTTGTAAATTTTCTCCATCTGCCCTTGTCTAAACAAAACCAACTGGATGAAACTTCCTGGTAAGCTGAAGGGTTTACTCTAGATCTACTGGCAGCCTGAATTGGAGCCACAAGTGGGATATGTGGACCGGGGTAAAGAGTCTGAGAAGGAAAGAGAGGCCTGTCAGAAAAGCCTTTTGACCTTTTACCCAAAAACAGGTTTTCACCTCTGTGTATATTTCCTCCTTCTCAGGTCTGTCTGGGCTTTTACACGCTCTCTGTCTCCTCATCCCGCCACCTCCCTCCCCTCAGCCAACGCCTCTTTGACAGCCCCTTCAAATGTAGTCATCTTTCCTCAGCCGCACCCACAGGCAAATTTTCAAAAGGTGATGTGGGGGTTGCCACTCCCTCTGAGTTGACAAAAACCCACCCTCTATAAAACTACCCTCTCTCCATCCCCTTTGGGCTAACGGCCCATCAAGGAATATTAGTACACATGAAGAAATTGGTTGTTGATGTATAAATTCCATCATTATTAGTGTTCTCTGGGCATTATAGTGAATGAATATGGCAAAAGGGTTTTTTATAGCACACCTCATCCCCATCTCTCCCCCCACCACCAACATGTTGCCACATTTTTCTACAAACCGACACACTGGCCACCTCTGTCCATCTTCACCTGTTTATTCTACCCATCCTTACCTTCCCCGTTCCTGCTCTCCCAGTTTTTACCACTCTTCCCCACCCACCGGTCCCTTGGTTCCCTGAGTTCCTCCGGGACAGTGTATGGAGAAAAAACAACAATCCTCTCCACTCTTTCCCATTCTATCAGCATGTTGACAGAGTCGGGTCTCCCCCACCACCATCACCACTGTACTAATTAATCTGCACCCATGGAGCCGGGTCAGCCTTCTCCGAAATGCTCGGCAATTAACGGGGATTAAAATCAAGCTTTCTGAATGTATGAACGTCCGTTGAGGAGGAATAATGGTCTTTGATTTCACTGTGGCCACCTTGTGAGTTATTCAGCACACGGGATATGGTCAAAATAGTTTGTGCTGGTTTTTCTCCATTGAAAGTAAGAGGGGTGTGATAAACGACCCCGGTCCCCCTCAGCGAACACATCCGCTGTGATTATGAAGGCAAAAAGACTTTGACTGTTCCTGTTATGAGACGTTTCATATGATCTCTGTTGGGGGGGTTTAATTGGAAGTTAGCTGAAAAGTGAAACACAGGCTGTCACGTTCAGGAGGGCAGACTCATACTGAAGAGAGAGGTCCGAACAGGCAGTAAGACAGACAGTTGGGCAGATGTTGGGACATATTAAAAAAAGAGAAAGCTCAAGAAAAAAGCTGAACAACATGTACACAAAGTCATAGTCAGAAACCTGAGACACAGACAGACAGACAGACAGACGGATAGATATGTAGATAGATTGACAGACAGACAGATGGAGAGACAGACAGATAGAACAGAAACAAACTTACATGAAACCAGGATATCCGAGCATTAGCTCTCCATTCAGACACGATGTGACCTGTGAATGGGTTTCAGAACCAGGACAGCAGGGCTAAAATGTTGGTCTTTGGTCAGGTGTGAATAGTTTCTGACCACCATCCCGGGTATTTGAGGAAGTATTTGGAAAAGAGAACTTACTTTGTTTCATGTGAGCCAAAACGGGGACGGCTGGTGACTTAATTTTCATTACCATAGTGGGCAATGTAGAATTAGATTCAGCCTGTGTCAGTGAACGACACACTAACTGAGAGAGTCCAAAGCCAAACTCAAATCATCTGCAGCCCTGGCTGCATGCATTCTTCACTTGGTATCCCATTCAAGAATGCTTTCTACCAGGGCTGCCCGCGAAGGAGAGGAGACCATTTAACCATTCCCTCCATTCTGTGTATGGCTCTCGATTTAAACAATTCTCTTTTATTGTGAAACGTTGTCTCCTATTGATTAAAATTGATAATTCCATCTTACCTTATCTGATTTTGTTTTTCTTGCTGTCCTCATAGGGCCCCATGGGTCCCCGTGGCCCCCCTGGACCATCTGGCAAACCTGGAGATGACGTAAGTATATGTGTCACAAACATGTTTGCCAAAACACAAACAGATCCCCATCACAACCTTCAGTAGTCTTTTTAAAATCTCCTCCACTCCGATCAACTTCACACTCACATTCCGTCACCAACATCCCTCTTAGGTGAACCGTGGCCTCACTGTGTCGTCCTTACAGCGAGGTTACAGCTCATTCCGTCAACAAGACACGAGAAGTCTTTGAGAAGGTTACTTACCAAGTAACAACAGCCTTTCTCTCATGATATAAAATGGAAATAAAGCATTATCGCTTTCCATTTCCATCTGTAAAACATCATCTCCAAGATAATAACTCATTCTTATTTTCAGTCGCCCTGCAGGCCGACACCAAGAAAAAAACGTTTGTCCCTTCTCTCTTTTTTTCTAGTCTTTGGTTTGGTGTAAAATACAGATTTAGAGATACATAGACCTACCCTGAACCATCTGTTAGTTTTGTCTCAAAGTTAGATTATCAGTCAATGGGTTTATGTCACATTTGTAATTAAGTGCCAGTGTGCCACTCTGCTGCTCTATATCTTTACACTTTAAATATTGTTATAATCAGATCTGAGGAATTTCTGCCATAATCTGAATCATTACCTTCCATAATTCTCATGTGGAATTTCTGTTGTGCCACCATAACACTAGAACACTATATTGAATTTATCTGTTCATATATCTATCCAAATATCGAGCTGGGCAGCAATCCATTTTCTCCTGTGGAAAAACAGTTCTACATTTAACCATAATATTTGCAGTAAATTTGATAGTTTTATGCAAAAAAATCAAGTTAGAGTTCTAATCTAACTGGATCAAATGATCCTCCAGTTATTCTACACTTGTGATAAATTAAAGCAAGCTGATTTAAATTCAATACTCACTTTGAGCCACCTGATGGCAGCAGACACAATATCAGTTTAGTTCCACTAGGGGCGCTCTAAAGCAAATGAAGAGAGTTACGTACAGAGCAGATTAATAGAAAAAAACGATTTCTTTTCCAGTGGTGTCAAATTCAAATCTATTTCTTAAACAATAATTTTGGAAAATGTTTAAACTATTTCATATTTTCATCCCTTTTGCCTGATTCTTAGGGTGAAGCTGGTAAACCTGGCAAGTCTGGTGAGCGTGGACCAGCTGGACCTCAGGTACGTAAGATGAGCTTTATCCCTTTGGTCTAGTATAACATTTAAATATCGGCCATGTTTGACATTATATATATGAGGTAAAAATGAAGTAGTTAGTTGAACTGAAATACATAGTTTTTATTTTCCTGCTGGAGAAAGATTTATGACTGTAATAAATAACTTTTCTAAAATCAGCATACATAAAACCATTATGTGCGATATCATCCTGACATACAGTCCAAATCTGACCTGTTTTAAAGAGAATAGCAGACTGGCATGTTCATTTCTAGGACTGTGTCTACGTTCCTTCGGCCCTATGTCACTAATTTCCCCTAAACTTGACCTAAAGCACCTTAATCTGACCTCACCTCAATTTCTACATAGCCCTAACCTCAAGCCAGTGCTTGCCTGAAGCTAACTTGCAGTCGTTAGCTAGCCTATTTGATAGCTAACCCACCAGGTTAAGGGGAACGTGGGGCTGATCCTGTTCATTTCACTCAGAAAATGCACTTGTTTCTACAGTCCGATCTCAGCCATCATTTCCATATCAATGACAGTAAAACAGTAAATTCCCTGTTTGTGCTGATTTTCGTCATTCTGCTGAAATCTCTATTTACCCAGTGCGTCACAGCCTGACATTTCAAAGGTTGATTCCAATATTACTACGTGACAGCCAGTCTTTAAAGAAACGTGTTACTATTGGAAATCATTTCTGTTAATCCAGGCTGTGAAGTCTCATGTCTTCTGAGTCTTTAGAAGAGCTAGAGTACCCAGTTGATGCAAAATGATTAATATTTAGGATTCCTTTAAGTATGTCTAGTAGATTTCAGTATTCATTGATGCACTTAGAACGAAGTGAATGAATCTCAGCTTGCTAGGTTTCAGCATTCAGAAACACAGAAACAAGGCTAAGGCAAGCTGAGGGTTGCTGTTCAGTCATCAGCGAAGTCACACCGATTGATAACTAAGATGGTGTTTTAAAATGGCAAATGTTTACTAATGTGCTGTGATTACACTTACTGCATACATTACAGTGTACTTATGTCCGTTTCAATAAAAGTAAAGTTCAACGTGTCTATTTTGGTTTTTATCATTTGACTACAAAACAAATGAATCAGAGAGGAACCTGAGGAAAGAAAATGATCTCCCCAATGTCCTACTGGCTTCTGTCCTGTGGAGGAAAAAAAGAGTGCTATATAAAAACAAGTCTATTTACACTTCCTCTTTCTGTTTCTCTCCCTTTCTCCTTCTCTCCCTTCTCACAAAAAGGGAGCCCGTGGATTCCCAGGAACCCCTGGTCTCCCCGGCATTAAGGGACACAGAGTGAGTGGGCCTCTCATCAACAACCTGCTCACAATTTCCGAACACTATTTGAATGGATTTTTTCCTGACGGTGCATCTTTCTCTTTTTGTAGGGATATCCAGGTCTTGATGGGCCAAAGGGAGAGTCTGGAGCCGCTGGGTCTAAGGTAATACCCCCTCTTACATTTGTCTTCATTTGTTTTTCCTATATCAGTCATAACCAGAACAACAAAACATTGATTGGCAACAAGTAATTGATTACATTTCATCTTTCATATGGAAAAATCACGAGTAGTCCACAGATATTCTTTTTCATTTAACTGTGTTCTCTCATGATGAAAGTTATGTCCTCTATCTATCTCTCTCTCTCTCTCTCTCTCTTTAGGGTGAGTCTGGTGCCCCTGGTGAGAACGGCGCTCCTGGACCAATGGTGTGTAGATTTAATATAGTAAATTATTTGCAATGTCCATAAGTGTCATATATTAGGTGTCATTTCTGCGGTTATAGTTTTTTTTGGTCTTCCATCTGTATCTTGCTATGCACACACATTACTCCCACATCCTAATTTTCCTAATGGGCCATCAATATTTACACATACACACTAAAAGCCTTCCCTTGCTCCTCACCTAACTTGGGATTCACATCAACCACCAGTCTAACCCCCTAACTTTCCCTAGCTCAGGTATACAGCGTGCCCCAATAGTGCCCATCAGCATTCTTACATACAAATCGGCCCTTCACCCTAACAAGGAATCAAATACACATCCCCCAACATACATGTACACTCTCTTATTTTACAGACTGATAAATCTCATTGCTTGCTACTCTCTCTTTTAAAGCAAACCACACTGCATTGCATTTTGAAGTCCAAAATATGCCAAGTGGATGAAATTTTACTAATCGGAATGTTCACAGACAACAGCTGTAGACTAAAATTACATTAGCATCACTTCAAACAGCTAATCCTAGATCGCACATGATTCATCCATATCAGATGTTAGAGCTGAAGTCATTGGTCCTGTTTTTTCTCACTCTCAAATGTGCTTACTTTGTTTAGAGTCTTGTTATAGATGACACAGTTCGTGATCTGTCTGCTGTTCCTCTTTCTTTTCTGCACAGGGACCTCGTGGTCTGCCTGGTGAGAGAGGTCGCCCTGGACCCTCTGGAGCAGCTGTGAGTATCTTCATTTCTATGCATGACTTTTGCCCAGATGCAAAGGCTAAAAGTGCATTCCATTCAACCTGGGAAGTTGGAATTTTCTAGTTGGACTTTTCTGTCATCCTCCAACCAAAAATCCTCCAGCAGCTTGGAGAAACTAAGCAGTGACATTTAGCCAATCCAGGAATGCATGAAATAGGTGTATATTTGGCACATCTTGTAGTAGCTTTGGCTTACTTAAAGGAAAAGGAACATATTGGAAGACAGGTTATGGTGATGAGTCATGCGGATGATTGAAAGCAAAGAGCTCATGCAACTAACATCTCTGAAAGTCAGTTTTATTCAAGTAGAATTGACTCCTCGATGGATCTATGACCGCTATCATTGGAACTATTTGAACCGTTCAGTGTGATCACTCAGATCGCTTGTATAAATACTCTGGCATTATCTTAATTGCCATGTGCAGATGTGATGCTCTGGCATCACATCTGCACATGGCAATTAAGACAAAACAGTGGGATCCCTGGTCATTACTCCAGCTGTTTTTTAATATTATTTTCCTGTGCTGAAAAACACTGCTAAATAGATGAGAGTTCAAATCCGCTGCCTCCTGAGTGACTTGCTACCATCTTGATCTGCAAATGCTGAGTCAAGCTTACTTGTGTTGCTTCTCAGCAATGATCCTAAATGACAGCACACATCGCACTTCCAACAAACGCCACCTAGTGGCCATAGTAGTAAGCTGATACAAAAACACATTGTAAATGGAAGAATTCATGAAACTTTTCTCACAAACAACATGCATGAATTTAAGTAACATTTTATATCATTTAAAGCTAAAATTTTCCAACTGCCAAGCATTTAGAGCTCTGCTGAAGAAATCACACTCAAGGTTGCCATGATAACAAGCAACCATCATGCAATTCATTTTGTGAGAGATCTGCATTGATAGAAACAGAACTTAGCCATGTCATAACGTTTTAATTGATGACCCCCCTCCCTAAAATGTCAATCAGCTATAGCTCAGAAACTTTGGAATAGATCATTTTTTTCTGAGTTTCCAAACTGGAATTCCAGTTTTGAGAGGCCCATAACTCCAATGTGTTGGAAGTCTTCTTAATTTGAATGGAGTTAATAGGCCTTATTCAGAGTGGCTCACAGATGGCCATATGTCACTAATTGTATTTCAAACACTAGGCTGTATTTGAGAAGCAGAATGTAGTTTGGTTTTTAATTCAGAGCTGTTCAGCAGGATGCCATACAATACTATTTCTGATAGCAATGTATATAGTAGCCCTTTTAATTCAGCTGTATGAGAAGTTTTCCTCCATACTTATCCCAGTGACCATGGAATTCCCCTCAGTTGGATAATTCTGCTTGCATAGGGAATGGAATTCCTTACGTGTCTCTCATATGGATGTGACAAAACCGTAGCCTCAGCTGACAGTCCATCAAATGCAGATTTTGCTGTAAAACTATCCTCCTCATAATTTCTGTCGGCCATATTTCTATACATCTTGAAACCCTTACGCTGATTGTACACATGTGCATGAAATCATCCATGTGAGCGTATAGTTAACATGCACCATCTTCAGACTCGTGCATTTGCGTTCCAGTTCTATGTAAAATAGGGTGAAACCTTTTACTGCTGTGAGAAGATATTAATTTGTGTCTGGTGTCCAGGGTGCACGTGGAAATGATGGTCTGCCTGGCCCTGCTGGTCCTCCTGTAAGTATCACTTTCTATCATTTTAATTTCAGTGTTCCTATTTCTCTCTTTTGTATTAAGTTGAAATGTCGAGTCCTGCCTCAGGCCATGAGCATGTGAATATAGCAGTCTGTTTTCCTCTCCCCTCTTTCCTTCATATCCTTCCCTTGTCCCCACCTTTCCCTGTTTCCTCACTATCCATCCCTCCCACTTTCCCGACAGTAGCAACCATCCCCCCTTTAAACCTCCTACTTTCTCCCCCCTCTCCTTCTGTGATTCACACTCACACACCTTTCTACCTTAGTTTCCCATGTGTAGTTTGACAATCCCCCTCTCTCCCCTTACCTCACCTTCTTTTGACCTTTCCCCCTTGCTCCAAAAACCCTTCAATCTCTCTCTTCACCCCTCACCCTCTTATACTCAATTTCCCCTCTTATACCCAGGGAGAGAAAGTGTGTATATAGATTCATACATACACACTCTGCCTCTCACATTCTCATATAGAACCATCTGGTTTGTATCAATTTTCTACAAAAAAGGGGTTCCTACTCAAAGTAGTCGCCTGGGGGAGCAGTTTTCTGCTGGGAGGGTGGCTTGTGTTACATACTTATACCTGGGAGCTGCCCTCAGTGCTGCACCCTAGCCTCTGAGATTGGTAGTTGAGTCTGACAGCCTGTCTTCTCCTTTCCTACAGGGTCCTGTTGGTCCTTCTGGAGCTCCAGGCTTCCCTGGATCTCCCGGTTCAAAGGTAAGTCACAGCTCTCTCTCTCTCTCTCTCTCTCTCTCTCTCTCTCTCTCTCTCTCTCTCTCTCTCTCTCTCTACTTACCCTGTCTGTCACTCATCCCCTTCCATCCTGCTACCCTTCACCGACTTTGGTCTGCAACCGAGTGAGGAAGCAAGTGACGGAGTAAATAAGTAAGTTGTGTGGTGGTCTCTGTTGATTTCCTCCTGCCTCTCTCTCTCTGTAAAACAAAACACATCACCACGACTGAATATGTGCACTTGTGTCACATTGCACATGAAACAACAGCAACATAAAGGCACCTAATGGGCGGAAAGCTGTTGAAAAAGTGGACTATTTGTGGTCGATCTTGATAAAATAATGTCCACTGGATAGCAATTTAATACGTTTAGGGCTCATAAAATGGTAGCACATAGCAGATGAGGTTAAGGGGTTTTGTGGGGACGAGCTGAAATGGATTTGTGAAATTGGAGACGGCTGCACTCTACCGAAAAGTGCTCTGAGCCTCCATCTGCATGGAAAATTAAAGAGGAGGTTTTTTCAGTCCCCCCCTCTGTCCATCTCAGTCTCTCATCTTGTTTTCTCTCTCTCTCTCTCTCTCTCTCTCTCTCTCTCTCTCTCTCTCTCTCTCTCTCTCGGTTG
>OMLC01067211.1:0-13165 GCA_900302585.1 Regalecus glesne | reverse complement strand
CTTCCATGGTATGCAGGACAAGGGTCTTTGGTAAGGTCGCACAACATTTCCTGTAGTTTCAGTTGGCGCTTTTAAAGCAAGGCAATGGAGGA
The DNA here is from genome assembly GCA_900302585.1 of Regalecus glesne. NCBI lineage: Eukaryota > Metazoa > Chordata > Actinopteri > Lampriformes > Regalecidae > Regalecus > Regalecus glesne. Next base: position 13,073 of record OMLC01067211.1, on the reverse strand, counting down.
TGAAACAAGTATTTTGAGCGCATACAAAATGCTTGACTGTCTGCATGAGCCATGCCTTCAAAGGTAGTTCAGGACTAGCAGCCTAGCTGAGAATGGAGCTAAAGTTCCTGCAATATAAATGAAATAAACAACAACAACAATCTGGCTTAACAGCGTTTGCACATTTTAAACAAGAAAGTTAATATGGTTTGCATGATATACAAACGGTCTATTCATTTTCAACAAAGTTTATCTAATTACCATGAAACATTGAATATATACACTCATGGCACAAAGTTGACTTGGCAGGTTGCACATGATGGGCAGCCAATTCAACAACAGAAAAGTTAGAAAATCTCAAATATGTGCTTTTATTTAAATTCTTTGTTTTTACATTTCAGATACGATATACATTTGAAACATCCACAAATAACATAGTAATGGTAAAAAGAAAAAAATGCACAACCATATGATTGAAATCATAACTTTTAAGGCCAGATGAAAACAATTTAAACGGATGGAAGGTGGAGGCAAGGGGAGGTTGTACATTTCACCGACATCTTATTCAAGAGGAAAAGGGGGGGTGGTTTGAAGAAAGTCCTCTTCCAACTAATGTTAAGTTTTGGCACTAGATAAAAATAGACAAAGACAAAATGGAGTTTTGACCCTCACTCAAGCAGTCAGTCAGTAAGTTAGTCAGTCTGTCACCAAAAGGTTCGCTTAAACTGCTTGATACAGTAGCACCAGTATACATAGACAACCATTGTATACATATACTTTTGAATCTCAGGGTGAGTTGGGAGGCAGGTGATATTAAAATCATGTAAGTGCAAAACTTATCCACTCTGTTCTTTAATACTCCTTAAGTGATGTGGGCACAGTTGGGCTGAAATAAGGATGTACATAAAACAAAATTTGTAACCAATGGCTTGTATCACTTGGGTCATTTGTCAAAAATCTTAAAGCTTAATGATATACTGATGGGTGCAATACAGAAACATTGTTACATGAATAAAATCAGCTTGCAAAAAAAATGAGTTTCTTATTTTGTGCTTCTTTAAGAGAAGAATTTGAAAGCCTTCCATCGTGGTTTGCTACTAGGTCAGGTTCCATTGAAGGAAAGATGGTGTAGTAAGATTAGCATCTGGCTGTGCATTCTCTTTCCCAACCAAGGATGGAACGAGGCTTTATATCAAGCAAGGTGTGAGTACAAAAAGCCCAAACCAGTGTCGTGTGAATGCGTCTGTGTAAAATGGGGGAAACTTCACATATTATTGAGTTCCATTAGAGTCTGGTCCAGCATCTGGTGCATATCGAGGTTTTCTTCTTTAGCATGTGACAGTTTCTCTGTTAGAACACCAGAAAAGAGATTATTAAAAACCATACAAACACAGATAAGCAAATTAGTTAATTTGTCAGTTTTTAAATTTTAGTGAAATTAAATTCAAACCACAGCACATCAACTAAAAAAAGAAGGGATTTTTGGATTACACAAGCTCAGGTTGAGTAACCATACACAGTTTAAAGCCTTCAAAAATAGAAAATGGGTAATATACCCACAATATATACACGTTTTTATAAATGAATTGCACATGCACAAATTTATCACAGACACATATGACATGATATACGCATTTAAAGCAAATGGTCAAAATAAATGGTACATTCACTCATATTAGTCCTCATTCAAGGCCAGCCTTAGTTCATTAGTGAGAAGTTGTTTTTTCTTAATTCGCTGGGAGAGGTGATCTTTGCAGTCAGACAGCAAGTAAGAGAAGAGAAAAAAGAAAAGTCAGAGGAAAACTGGAGACAAGCAGTCAAACCGACAACCACTGCTCGTACCTACCTTATATACACAGACACACACACCAATAAAGATACACGTTTCTTTTGACTCAGTCTGTATTTGTAAAACCATTATGAAACATTTGAAAGGCCGTATAAACAACAAGCACTATATTAAATGATTCTTCCCGTGTTCTCGTTTCTCTACCAGTAATGCTCATTTTTCATTTCTGCATCAGTTGAAGTAAAGGTAGATAGGACAGCGTGCACAGACCAAACGGAGTGAGCAGAGCAGAGTCACAAAATGACAGCACAGTAAGACCTGGGTATGTCCTGAATCTTAAATAAATAAACAAGTAAAAGTGATCTGAACTCTTCTGCTGGGTACATGTAAAAATGGAGTGCTTCTTTTAAGGGGCATTATTGTATAAAAGGCCCGATCTTCCCCCACATAAAAAATATAGTTGATGGAAAACCAAACCTAATGCTTATAAGAAACCCATGTGCTCTAGACAAAGTTAAAGACATGCATGTTAAAGTTAACACTCATTGTAGTCCTGACCAAGGTGGTGACAAAACACTAGAGTGTATGCCCAGGCACTATACTGTGGCTGCCCACTGTTTCTAGATTCTGTGTAGAGGATGGGTTAAATGCAGAGAATGAACTTCATTATATGTATGCACAATGATATTAAACTATCTTCTTTTATAATACGTGTTCATTAGCATCCTATTTGTGGCAAAGCCTGATCCAGCAGTCCAGGGACTACCAGGAGGCAAGCTCAACTATTGTTCTACAGTCTTAAAACAACCAATAGTAAAAGATTTTTATCCTATCTTATCTTTCAAAATAACACTTCTAAATCCTAGAGGATCTTCAGATGGGCATAGAGGCTGTTCCTTGGGCCGCATATTTTGGGGCAATGGGGGCAACGGTGTGAAGACGTGGATGGTAAAGAAATGGTTGAGGATGTGGTTTGACCCTCTCTGGTAACTTGGTCCTCTCAGAGTATGCACTTTTTTTCCAGCAGCATAATGGGAAGTCATAGCTGTAGCACCCAGCACACTCATAGACAGCAAGTCTCCAGGCCTTTTTGCTTTTTACTACTCGTTCCCTGTTGTAATCTGCTTGTCTTGGAAACAAGATGGCCACCATTAGGCTGGCCTCAGTACTGCCTCTGCTGCTGTGTCTTGCACCTTTGTCTATGGTTTGTGTTAGAAAAGCAGAACAACACAGGATGCCACCCTGGGAAAATATACTAAGCACAGGGAGACAAAGAAAATGGGTGGTCTCCAGATTCAGAAGCAGGCCCCGTCAACCCCATCGCTGACACTGATCTTATCCCACAGAAAAATAAAATGGAGGAAGATTTTTCTTCAACACAAACTGACAGCCTTCCGTTTTATCAAGACATGGCTGGATCAATCAGTCCCTGATCATGCATTAATGTCCACTGGCTTCACCATCTTCAAACCCAACAGGTCAGTCAAACTATCTCACAAATCAAAAGGTGGCTGTTTGCCCCATGGTCAATCAACGCTGGTGTAACAACTCAACAATCCTTCATTGCTGTTGCTCTTAAGATCTTGAATTCGTCAGTTTGAAATGTAGAACATATTCGTAGAGAATTCCCCTCATTTGTATTAATCGCTGTTTACATTCCACGGCAAGCCAATGCTAACAAAGCCATTACTGAGCTCCCATGACACATTTCCTCTGTTGAAAACTCAAACCCCGATACATCTGTCATCATGTTAGGAGATTTTAATTATACAAACATGTCCCTCGAACCTCGATCACTTGTCACGTAAGAGAAAAAAAACAACAACACATTGGATCACTGCTACATCTCAATTTCAAATGTTTACCCACATCCCCAAAGGCTCTACTGGGGAAGTCTGATCATGCTGTGCTATAGTAAACCTTGTAGCTCCCCAGTGATGGACCATATTGCATTTTCTTTTTTGGGGGTATTTAAAAAAAAATCATCATCATTCTTGATGTTACGTTTACATCGCTTCTTTTGTCCTCCTGGGCTACAGTGCACCGAGAGTGAAGGACTTCTTTATGGAGGCCAGAGTCCAACATCTGGAGGATATGGCCAGTCCATCTCAAGTGACATTGTGCAATAGAGGCAGTTAGAGTAAGTATATTGGCCTCCTTGAGGATGCTAAAGTTGGTGCGTTTATCCTCCTAACTGAGGATCTTCCCGAGGCATTGCTATTGGTATGTAGAGGGCCTTCAGATGCCTGCTATAGGTGCTCCAGGTTCTGACCCATTCAGTAGGGTCAGGCAGCACTGCCCCTTTGTACAGCAAACTTTTAGTGCTGGGCCAAAACTCATGTTTTTAAAAAACCTTTTACACAATCTGGAGACGAATCGGCCATCACAACCAAGTCAACGTTGGCTTTGGAGGAGACAAGTCTGCCAAGATACGGGAGCTGTTCCATATTTGAGTCTGGTGGGGTCTACAGAGCTAGATGGAGACAGATTTCTGCTGGGGTGGGGGCTGGTAGATGATTGGAGTCTTCTTTTTACAGTAATGGCCAGGCAGAGCTGCTTGTATGCACGAATGGCTGCTTGTATGCCTTTGCAAAAGGAGTCCAATATGGTCTGTAATTCCTCTTCTACAAGGTACACTAAGGATATGTCACCAGCAGACTGCAGCTCAATGATGGTAGTTTTACCTTAAGCCTGGAATCTGTCAATGTTCAAAAGATTTCTCACATCTCACATATGTATCAGAGCAATTTACTTTGGACAGAACCAGCCAAAAGACCTGGCTTATGGAATCAAAGTCTTTGGTTAAGTCGATGAAAGCTACGTACAATGGTTGATTTACTTGCGCACATACACTCGGGGCCAAGTAGGACTATGCTTGTGACTTGAGCGTGGTGAGACTGATGCACAGAGACCCACTACACAGACCGTGACAGATCTGGGTCAGGATCCAGTGGCATGGAGTCCAAGATGACTGGGGCCAATTTCTACTACAGCCTTGATCTACCTTACCAGCCAATGTTATGCTTCCCTAAAGTCAACTATCATTCTGACTGTTACAACATTGAAGTCTTGGTTGGATTGACAGTGACAATCCAATACCCCCCCTGACCTTACTGCCATGGGTGACCCTACCAGGAGTATAAGTCCAAACGACACTGCTCTCGAGATCACTGCTCTATGGTCTCTCTTGAGGCCATAACAACGTGTCAATCTGCGCAGAAGACACGCATACAAACACACAGAACAATTCTTCAGTCTGGACTAAGAATTTTTAGCTGCTACTTTTTTTTACGGTTTCAAGCCTTGATGGAAATTATTTTTAATCTTTAATAAAAACACCCAGAGAGTGTAAATCTATATTTATTTAAATAAATGACAGTTTACCATGTAGCATACAAAGACCACGTGTCATCGTCAGCATTGGTACCTCCACTGGGAGTCAAACGTTCTTTTTTCATCCATGCGTTTCCTACGTCGCTGTACTTTATCGTCATTACCCACTAATGTACCTGACCACAGTCTTCCCAGTAACAATCATTCTTCCTTTTTCCAAGAGCACCACAGAATCCTCCAGTTCTGCCACAGTATTTAGCACTAAAAAGTGCTTACATGCACTGGTTTCAAATGCTGAAGGCAGACAAGTCAGCCTCGCTCCCAAGTACAAGTAGGTGTTTTAACTACTGTGGTCAGAATACTGCTATGGCAGTCCTAATGGCTCATCTTCAAATTTCAAATGGAAAAAAAACCCCTAAATGAATAAAACATGGAGTCATAAAACGGAGAAACTGCCAAGAAAGTATGCGTCACTGCTTAATGGTTCCCCCATATGTAAAAAAAACAGAAAAAAACAGAAGCAATGAAATGCATAAATTAAAAGGCTTCCTGGTTTTATTAGAGCCACTTAGAAATAAATAGAAATGAAAAAGAACAAGAATAACCAAAAGACAGTAAAGAGATACAGCTTACATAGAAGGAAGGACATTTATTTTTCTTTACACAACGAAGAAAGATTCTAGGATTCTGTACAAGAGATGGGATGCGACTAACGTTGACATAAGAGTGAAAACATGGTGGGTGGGGGGAGGAAACCAAAGGCTAAAAGCAGAAGGGAAATGAAGAGAAGGCTGGAGAGACCAGACTGACACCGCTCAGCCGGCAGAAGGCGTCTTTGATGAGGTGTAAACAATTTATCTGTATAGAAGAGAAGCACAGTGAGCAACAGGCTTGGCTGAGGGCGGATGGAGTTTTTTTTTTTTTTTCAAAATATACCACAGCACTCCGAAGCTACAGGATTCACGGCACAGCACAATTTAACCACAATGCATAGCTGAAATGCATTGAAAGGACCGACAACTCAAAAGGCAAACTGAGATCGAATCAACCCTGACTCGGAACACACAGAGAACTTTCCGTCTAGCAAACGGGAAAAGACACAGAAGGTGCAACTCGTGCAATTCTCACAGCTAGGCTTTATCTTGGGAGGGGATGGGGGACAAAGTCAATCCAAACAGTTAGGAAGTGAAACCAGGATCATGGTAGACTTATGAAAGTTCACCTTCAAGACAGTAAAGTGATGTTACAAAATAAAAATAAAAAGACTATCACAAGGGCATGGGGAGGGGGCTTTCTTCTGGACAGAAGTAGACCATATTAGTAGTAGAAACAACTGATTAAACCTAATGAACAGGAAGTTACAACTGAGTGAGACGGTAAGACACATTGACATGCATCTTTATCTGCACCACATGCTTTTAGGGGATATCAAAATAGTTTTGAAACTGAGCCTTAGTTTATCAACAGTCATACTTTAAGATGAATGCTGAGTACTTTTCACATCCAAAGAAATAGAGCGTTGAAAAAAAGCGCAATCACCAGACAGATTTGTAAACGGCAAAACTCCCATTCTGACTGTGTTCTGTCCATACACGACAGGACTGCGAGTCTCCTAACTGCTCACAGATATAATTTAAAATGGCTGCTGTCACAAGGCACGTCTTGAAAAACCACAGTGGAAAGAGAGAGGAAACCACTTGGTGAGTGAGTTATAATTATGGCTTCACTTTTGCTACTCGGCCCCCCCCAGGTCAGCAGTATTGTAGACATGGAACACCACACTGCTGATTCAAAGGCTATCCAAGTGTTATACTCAATTAAAATGCAGCAACGCACAAGAAAACCCTGCAGCTGCTCAGACAGACCATTAAAGAAAATGTAGGGACAGAACCAGCGGATGCAGAGAAGTCATGGTGGGCTACATGGCAATTTGGGGGTGACGGGCTGGGTGAAATGGCTGGAGAGTTAGGATTACAACTTGCAGGGAGAGTCGGTAGGAGGACTGGGAATGGGAGAGAGGACACGGCATAAACACACACGGCAGGCAGAGAATTACATGGAGGTCATGTCGTTGAGGGCATGGTCCAGCTCCTCGCTGATGGCCTTGTACTTCAGTTTCTGAGCATACAACTCGTCTATTGGTGGGCACGGGCCATAGGTGGAGGAGGGGGCGTGGTAAGAGTGGGAGCAGATGGACAGATGAAAACACAGGAGAAGGGTGGAGCATCCGCGCATCAGCAAGACAAAGCATGGTGAGACAAGAAAAAGACAAAAGGAAGCAGAGAAGGAGAGAGATGCACATGGACAAAATAGAAAAACAGAAGAGGGAAAAAAAGTTACATCAGTAGATGACAGAGTAGAATTGCAACATGGCACTGCCTCAGAACCAACAGGAAGTCAAGCTCTCATTTCACAACCATTAGCCTGCCTCATAATTACTATGACGGTCTCATAAAACATTCTTCGAACTACATGGACGAATTACCATGAACTCTTGCTATAAATCAGAGTGAGGGCCTTATAGCCCTGGTAAATAGGCAAACCTAGGCTTACAAAGCAGGGCAAGTGATCCGTGCTGCCAGCATTATAGTTTGACAACATTCCCTTCCAAATAACTCCTGATTCAAAGATAACAAATGCCTCGGAGGATTTATGGGTGGGTTTGAAAAAGGGAGGGTTTGAAAATGCCAGTAATGAGAATGGGAAAAGCAGAAAAAAAAGTTTTTAAGACAAGGAAAATAAGGCTGAGAGAGGAAAATAAGACTGTCAGAAAGTATCATTAACTACATACCCAAATACCACTAATGAAATCGACTGGCCTTGTAACGTACAATGAAAATGCTGACTGAGTACCATTCTGGAATGGGGGGGAAAGGGAATTAAAGAAAATCATACCTTCCAAGTCATCAATGGTCTTCTCGAGCTTGGCTACTGATCTCTCAGCGAACTCGGCACGAGTCTCAGCCTGTAGACAGAGACAGATTTGTAAGAATCAGAGTTTTGGCACCTTCTCTAACAGTGCTTCTGTAGTCCTTGTAAAGTACTCTGGCCTCTGGCCAACATCCTTTGATAAGAGTTGTTAAACTTGCCTCCTTCAGCTTGTCGGTGAGGACCTTGATCTCCTCCTCGTACTTGTCCTCCTTCTGTGAGTACTGTAGGACAAAAACAGAGATAAGTGTCAGACACACAGAGAGGTAAGAGCTGCTCCTCTATGTATGTATGCATGCTGGAAATCACAAAGCTCTATTTCACACAATATACGTAGGTATGCCTTGGAGAAATAGCACAAATGGTAAATGGACTTAATCTTTATATGGCGCTTGTGTATATGGTTGTATGTAATGCGCGTATGGTTCTCCAGGCTCCTCTGCTCTTCATCCACTAAGGCCAGAGAGAAGGTGAGCGATTTACGGCATGTACAGGGCTGGAGCCGCACTTACCTTCTCGGCCTGGGCCTCCAGTGACTTCAGGTTGTTGGTCACAGTTTTCAACTCTTCCTCAAGTTCAGAGCATTTGCTGGCGTTTCGAATGAAGGGGTTAAGTTCAGGGTAGGAGAAAGGGATAAAGGAAAATATGACAAGAAGGATTGTGTGTAGGGGGCAAGAACAGGGAGACAAGAGATGGACAAAAATATAGAGGGCAAACAAAAAAAGGGGGAGAGGAAACATAATAAGAACTAAGGGAAGGAAGAATAGAAATCACCCCAAGTATCCCATAGTCCCAACAGAGCAGGAATGTAACCGAGGGAGTTAGAGCCCAAAGTCATGCTTAGGAAAATGCAGTTTTAGTTTCAAGACTTTGAAAGCTTTGCAATGTGTCTGTTATTTTGGGATGTTGTTCAAGCCCAATTCCTGCCAGGTTAGAGGTGAGTCTGAGATACCCAGAATAAGAAGAACACAAAAGAAGATAAGAACTACAAGCAGAGTGAGCAAGACTGAGGCTTCATTCAGCCAAGTGAATGAAAGTTACATATAAGCAGTCACTTGTCACACACACACACACAAATACATACACGCATACACACACACACTGAAAACACATCATCAGTAGGGTTAAACTAACCTGTCTCACGACGGTCTAAATATGTATATATATATATATATATATATAAATAGGTCTGCTGTTACCTGTGAAACTGATGAGTTCAATGATTTTGTGCTTTGCTCCAAAGCTCGTAGCTTCTCTTCCACTCTCCGAGCCAGTCTGTTAGTAGGCATGGCATATGAAAACCCAGAACCATTCAAACCATGGTGACATGCAAATTACCAGCTCATGCAATAAGAGGAGAGGGTACATTAAACAGAATGGAAACTGGTTGCGTGCTTTTTGTTTTGGCATTACAAAGCTAGACTTAAAATATCCGCATACAAGCAGGTTAAAGTGCAGATGGCACAGATGGCACACAGAAGTGAAACGTCTTACCCTTCTGAAAGCTCAGCACGTTCCTCTGTGCGCTCCAGGTCACCCTCAATGATCACCAGCTTACGGGCGACCTTTAAGTGCAGCAAATCGATATGTTAAGAAAAATCAATATAGTATGATTGGGACAAATGCAGCTCCTGGGTTTGATCAGAACTTTCTTTGAAAAAGAGGTGGTGGTCTTCACACCAATGTATATGTCAAAACCAGAAATAAAATCAAATGTAGTTGCATCTACTCAGACTTTTAAGAAACAGCAAATGTGGGTTTTAGAAGATTTAAAGTCACTTTTGACTGATGAAATGACGAATTTTGGTTGCACATGCTACAACTAACTAAGAAAACTCTCTATTGATTATAGAGACTACCTATGTATTGTGTATCTGTATATTTATGTTTGGTTATGAACAAGTGGTTATGTGGTAGCTGCTAAATAGCAACAATCAAATGAGCTGTAATGAGATGAGAAACTCGCCTCCTCGTATTTGCGGTCAGCCTCCTCAGCAATGTGTTTGGCCTCCTTCAGCTGGATCTCCTGCAGCTCCATCTTCTCCTCATCCTTCATGGCCCTGTTCTCAATGACCTTCATCCCTCTGTACGAGTAAAACACAGGTGAGAAGTGTTATGAATGACTTCCAGTCTAGGTCCTGCTATGACACAATCAAGATAACAGTCTCAGGGACACTGAAAAAAACCTATGGATGACCAGGTAGATGATAAAGTCTCCCCGAGGACTCTGCTCCCTAATGTACATTAATACTGCCTGATAATTTTTTAATATTCACTTTCAAAAGTCAAGGGATATATACATTCTGGTGGTCAAAGAATAGCTTGACATTTGAAACAACAGTAAAGGGCTGCATGCTGTCTGGCATCAGCTATTGTGGTGTAATCTGTCTGGGATTAAAACCCCACAGCACAGTGGGGGTGGAATTTACAGTCGAAACAGAAAAAGGGACAAAAACCACCTCATGCCTTCTTTATCACTTGAGCCACGTGGTCCCTGCAGGCACAGGACAAGATGGTCATGGTCAGAGAGCAGGGGTTTAATTCTCTGCTGCTCAAAATTACTGACCTCTCGCTCTCATCAGCAGCCTTCTCAGCCTCCTCCAGCTTGGTCAGGGCAGTTGCCAGACGCTCCTGAGCACGATCCAACTCTTCCTCAACCAGCTGGATACGTCTGTTAAGGGAAGCGACATCACCCTCAGCCTAGAAAGAGAAGACCAGCATGTTGGAAAAGCTCAGAGATCACTGATTCTTGACGGGCCAGGGTCATGTTTCCATACTCACATTCGTCCTCTGACACACCAGATATGATCAAGAGATAAGCATCAATACAAAGAATGCAGGTGATTTCGATTCTTACTTCTCTTGGCTAGTTTATGCTATCTAATGTCCAGTACTGTATTTAATGGCAATGGTCTTAAAAAGTGCTACATGTGGAAAAAATCCAAGGGCCATCTCAGATGGATTCCTGATGTTCCTCACTGGCTTTAATGGTGACAAGAGTCCTGGCTGAGAGGTTCAATATCTGTTGTAATAACTAGGCCCCAGAGAGCAAATTAATAATGTTGAGGACAATTAACCCAATTGACCATGCTTACACCCAGATTAGTCCCAAGATGGGACATAGATGCACTGTAGTAGAATTAAACCTTCTCATATGGCCAGAGGACTACTAAGCGGACTGAGAGGTCCGTTTTATGTGTGACAATTAGTTCCCATATTTTGGGGTGAACCTGGACTTCAATGGAGCTTGGGGGATAAAGGCCGGATGCCCTTCTTGATGCTCCATGATGGGTTAGAACCCACCACCTCAGGCTCATCAGTTCTCATAGCACGCACTCTACTACTGAGCTACCGCAGCTCTCTAAACACTGCCAAGTAGATGATGAGCTAATAATTGTAGTGAAAATGGAGAAAAACACCAACACAGGAATATAAACGTTAAAGGGGTTTTGGTTGTCTAGGAATAAACTCAATTCATTCATGCCTGCTTCTCCATTCCTGATCCTCATTCCATATTCATTCTCCAATATATGGGGTGCTTGATTTAACTTACAGGCTCTACAAACAAGCATAGTTAATGAGTAATTGAATTAACAAACGCCACGATTCCCTCAAGTTACTTCCTGATAGCCCACCTTGTGCATACTTGAAAGTTTACCGTTCCGGGGCAAAGTACATCTCACGTTCTACTACAGCTTGTGGATAAACAAAATAAGTCCGGGAGTGAAATAAATCCACTATAATCAACAAATCTTGGTTTCTCCTCTACCCATAAAGTAGTGATTATTTTCTACAGACTATCATGTTGAGCTGATGAGACGACAAGCTACACTTCCCGTTCAGCGTAGTTGAGGTCACTCTAGGTTCACACCAGAGAAAGGGGCTTTTTCTACCTATATGCCATAGTCTCTTCTCCTTATATGGACAAATCATAGGACTCCGACGAGATGAGCTAACAGAGCATGTCATAAAACGTCAATGTCACGGCTGAATTTCTTCATTGAAGAAGTTTTACCCCCATATAAATCACGTCTGAATCGTGCTACCTTGCATGATATATAGACCCTCATCAAGCAAAGTCAGAAATGTTCTCACTATAATGCGAGTCAAAGCTACAAAACCAAACGAGGCGATTTGTGACACAATCTGACGTGATGGTTCAGCTGTTCCCAACATCAGCAGCTAACCTGTCTCACAAACCGCTACTATGCTTTGTGTTCGTACTAAAAAAAAAGCTGTGTAGCAAAATAAGCATGGTTTATAAACTCAGGGCTACCAGGGCGGACGTGGTACTGTAATCCACGGCAGGTAGTTTTACACCACTTGTCTAACGCAAAATAGAACACACGCCACTATGTCGGTGCAACCTGCAACAAGTTCAAACTGTTGCACAAACGATGACAATGATGAGATGTGACATTTGCATGGGTATTTTTTTCTGCTTTCGAAGGTCAAGCTTGCTTAGGTTAACCATCAGCCCAAATGGTAAAAAGATGCTTACTTCTTCCCTGGTTCTCTTCTCCAGGATCAACTCTTTCTGTAATCGTTCGGCTCTCTTTTCAGCAGTGTCTGCTTGAACTTGCAACGATTTTATTTTTCGTTTGACTGCCTCTAGAGATGTCGAGCCGGCCATTCTCTCGGTGCGAGCACAGGGGAGCTAACCGCTACGGGAAGATTTTCTCGAGGTTGGCATAGGGCGACGCGACGCCCTGCAAAGTGTAAACGGGTCTACGTGAAGATACGCTGAACGCCACGGCGGCTTCTTAAAGACGCCCTCGGCGGTAAGTCTGCGTACAAGTGTGTTTTTCAATTAGATCATGAAGGCACCGTGCACACAGAATAAACCTCTAAACTTTCATTGTAATCCGTTGGTAGTTGTTAAGTTTGACGCCTCGTCACCTAAAATAACACAAGATGATATTGATAGTCTATGTGTAACAATTGCTTCGTTAGTGACAAAGACACGCCCAGATCAATAGCATCAGCATCAGCTGCGACGTATTGGATCACAGCGCCTCCCTGAGGTCAAATACGAACAGTACAT
>OMLC01067209.1:0-10509 GCA_900302585.1 Regalecus glesne | reverse complement strand
AAATCTACCTCTCTGTGAACTGCAGGTCTCCCATGCCGATGGTGAACTTGAACAACTCCAGGATGGTGTCGGCCATGTAGGTGCAGTTGGAACTCTTGCAGCCGTCGTCCTCAAATAGAGACGGGTTCTTGAGCAGTTGTGTAGATGGCTCTGTGAGCAGGGTCACTATCGCTATAGAGATGGGACAGGCCGAAGTGTGTCACAGTTACCTCAGTACCCAGGAAGCTTACTTGGATGCAAGAAAAGAGATATTGTGTGTGTGTGTGTGTGTGTTCAGTGTTGAGCATTGCATTGGCATTCTTTAAGTCTCAAGGAATTGCTGCTCAAAATCAAGGCCTATGAAACATGTTCATTCTCCCAAACAACAGCATGGAGACCTCCAATTCAAATGTGTAACGATGTGGAAAACCCCCAAAGCTGGGATTTGCGAAAATCTCATGTGACCCATCAAATGACAGGACAGCTGAAGCACCTGCCGAGAAGCCAAAGAGGAAGACGACGTAGACGAAGAAAAAGGGCAGGATGTCACCTACAAGCACCTGAGGACAGTAACAGAAAGGAAGGGTGAGTTGAGACGTCGCTGAAATAGTAATGACAGGCTGTGACCCCGTCAGTGATGGTGTAACATCATGCCCTTTGACCTGCACAGGGCCAGGACCCCTATATCGATGGCCGTGTTGGCCCCTTGTGTGGTGAGAATCAGAACGTGATACAGGCTCTTAGTGTGTTATAATTTACGCACCACCTCGGTGGTGTGTCTCACATATGGCTTTATTAAGGTCTAGTCCCTAACAGCAACTACAGGCCACACAAAGCACCTATGGATCTGATCCTGTGTACACACCTTCTGTATCATGACACTGTAGACCCCCATGCGCCTGAGGCCCCTTGAGAAGTAGAGCAGGTTGATCCAACTGAGAGCCAGACTCAATACCAGGAACCCAAGATACTCCGGCTGCCCAGATGCATCCAGAAAAGCCGACACCAAGAAGAGAAAACCCTGCATGCAGCTACACAGGAGAGACAAGGATGTGGAGAGGGAGAAGGGTGAGTGGAGGGAGAGGCCGGATTAATAGTTTTGTATTTTGGTCGGCATGCAGCAGTCCATCACTGATGCGTAATGGAGTCTCACAAGTTACAATAACTTACAATAGCAGATCATAGTATCCATCAACCAGCAGAGTTTGCAGCTTTGGACGCTTCCTCCTCAAGTCCATTATCTTAGGGAAAGATGATGAGGAAATATTAAATCAGGCTTTGAAATATATTGATTTATCCTTTTTTAAGCTTTTTTACTTGTTTCAAGAAATGCATTATTCCCCCATCAGAGAATTGCATTATAAAAAATGGTCTAGATTTTTATTCACTTTACTCACTGTTTGTTTTCCATCACACGTAACTCAGTACATACCCCGAGAACACAAAAGTAGACCGATGCCAACATTGTGAAAAGTTGTCCTGAAGCATTGAGGTATCCCCCCATGGTGTCTTCAATGGGGGATGGAGGCTGAGAACAAGAGAGCAACATGAGAGACAAGTTGAATCTTTTCCTTTATTTTCAACGGTCGTTTTGTTACATGTCTTCCTCATAGTTTAGTTTCAATCATTGAACCACTCATAGAACAATCTAACTCCTGCACACTACTCAGAATCTGCTGAACACCTTAAACGCCAGTAATGACAGAGGTCCATTTTACGTGTCACCATTAGTCCCCACGTTGTGGGGGTGGCCATGGGCTTAGGTGGAGCTTGGGGAATTAAGGCCAGATGCCCCTTCCAGTTGCCCGGCGGTGGGTTCGAACCTGCAGCCTCTGGCTCATCAGTCCCAAAAGCAAGCGCTCTACCACTGAGCTACAGCGGCGCACTTCTTCATAGTTTTTAGATGCTGTGTGAAAATATAACAAATGTATTGGAAAAAAACACAACATAAGTACAATGTTGGCACCATGTCACTTCCCTTTGCTTTGGACCTAGAACTGATGACTAAATATGTGTAGGTTTTTTTCTACATCTCAAAAATGAATTGCCTAGCATCCCTTAGGTGTCACGCGGATAACCAGTTACTTAGCGTTAGCTATGGTCAGGCTTGGGAATCTAACATGGCTGCCACTGAAAAGGTTTCTAAGCCTGTCTATCTCAACCAATGGCAATGTGATCACAAAAGAATAGTGGGATTGTTGCCCCACCGTGCCGCCTTTGTTTCTGTAGGCAATGATGGTGAAGATGGTTAGGTAGATGAAGTAGACAATGAAGTGAAACAGGAAAACTCGCCAAACAAACCAGTTCCATTTGGCCTCCAGAAGGCCACACAGCGGTTCCACCTGCAACATCTCAGGACGATTCTGACAGAGGATTTCTTTTTTTAGTTTGGTGTAGTTTTGTTAGCACAAAATGCACCTATTTTAAATGACAAAGCAAAGATAGTTGACTACAAATACACATTTTCATATCTTGTGCATGCATACAATACAATGTGTTCTCTGCATCCAACCCATCCTATTGTACAGGAGCAGTGAGAAGCTGCAGCCCAAAGGGACCAACTCCAGGTCCTTTTCCTATTTCCTTGATCAGGGGCACAGGCAGGAGTATTAAGCCTAACATGCATGTCTTTTGGATGGTGGGAGGAAACCGGAGCCGTCGGAGAAAACCCACACAGACACATGCAAACTCCCTGCAGAGGGGACCTGGGATGGGATTCAAACCTGTGACGTTCTCGCTGTGAAACAGCAGCACTGACTGCTGTGCCACCATTTCATGGTTAAAGGATTACGTTTGGAATTGATTGGAAAAAACACACCACAGAAAGATGAATTGATGATAGGATAAAGGTTGTCAGACTAGGATGGTGATTTTAGTGCCAATGGTACAAAATGGCCTGAAGGGATTCCACTACTCACAGGGATGTCGCTGTTATACACAACCATCTCTAGAACGGACATGGGGTCGTCATATGTGTCTAGGGACTTCAAGTCGTAGAGGGAGGAATGGACGGGCCCGTATCTCCATTCCGTGAATTTGCGGGACAGGTGCGTTGCCTCCTTGTCTGAGAACTCGCGGCACAAGATGTGTTCAAATAGCTGGGCAGAGAAAACAATGGAGTTATTGTAGAGAATCTGTGGTGAATGTGAGCCATGGCAGAGCAGGCTCATCCTCATTTCTCATGTGTTGACCTCGAGATACCCTAAAAGTTACCCCAATCTTGCCCGTCTTGGCTGCCAGTTTAAGAGGTGTCAGTCCCTGTTTGTTGCGTTCATCCTCTAGCTTTAATGTGTGGTCTAATCTCACTGTGATGGTCAAGATGTGGTCATACATCACAGTGATGAACTCCGTATTCTCCTCAGTGTTGTCAGCCACCACTACCAGAGCGTGTAACACAGTGTTGCCTCGGGAATCCTTCTCTGTCACTTTAGCTTGCTTGTGGTTATTTGTCAGCAGGAAGTCCACTATTTCAGGTTGATTAGTGCAGGCTGCCAGTGACAGAGGGAGTTCTCCTGCAGAAATGAGACATCCAGTAAAAAAGAGGGGGGGGTGTTTAAAATGTCACCATTAGTCCCTACGTCATTGGGGTGGACATAGATTTAGATGGAGTTTGTGGGATTAAGGTCGGGATGTCCTTCCTGACACCCCACGGTGGGTTCGAACCCGCAACCACTGGCTCGTCAAGTTTCTGAAATGCGCACTCCACCGCTGAGCTACGGTGGCCATACACGACATAAGAGTCGTGTTACACAGCCAACAGATCGACACGATAGTTTAACTGGTCAGTCATCATCATATAAAACAGTAAAGTTACAGACTCACCGAAATAGAAGCTAGGTTCCGTTAGGTTGTCTGCGTGAAGCTGGAAGAATTTCCCACAGGCTTTTGCATCCACCTCAACTCCCTTCTCCACTAGTTTTTGGACGAAGTAAATGCTCCTTCTTTCGATGGCGATGTGCAGGGCGGTCTGACCTAGATCATACGTATACGTTTCTTGTTAGGTGACATTTGATTTGGGCATGAATGGGTTTCTCTTCAATCTGAGGTCAGCGTGGAATTGCTCTGAGACGGGCTTTCTTTATGTAGCTTATTTCAACATAGCACGGCTAACACAAGTTAGCCGTAGTCATGAGAGCATGAACACGTGACCCATTGGGCCAATCGCAGCTCATCAATTTATCACTACAGACAACATTCCACAGTAGCCTCTGTGGAAAATGTACATTGTGCTTTTAACCCTTGGGGCTCCGAGGTAGCTCTGCTGTTAGAGAGAGGGAATCTTTGTAAATATAGAGATATAGAAATGGTTTCCTTCTGAAGTTGACATTTCATTTTTTGAGGTACACACTCCATGCACCATGGATTTTGTCACTTGTGCCGAGGTAGGCTGGAGAAAGAGCAACGCTGGCTATCGAAGCTGTCATCTTCTGTGGAATAGACCAACAACAGACGTTCGACGGTGACTGCATTACCTTGGTAGAGGGAGTCTGTGTAGGGGACGTTCACAAGGTCTGCGATATCTCCCATTCGGTCTGAGATGTCCAGGAGCTTGTCCACCATGCCTGTATTTGACTCTTTCATATTCAGAAGAGCCTTCATCAGTACGGTTTTGCCATTCGATTGATCTAAGACGTTGAGACGTATATGTGATGTCAAACTGTGCTGACAGACCAGAGGGTCAAGCTAGCTGAAAATTAATCAACCATTTTGGGATATTGTTGAGGAGACGCCACACTGGCCCAGACCATGTATGTGCTTGGCATCTGAATGTAATTGTGAACATCATGAGGAGCAAGTGGGGAATGAAACTATTCATTTGTCATTGTACACGCATACCACAGAACTTGTGTGCATTTAACCCATCCTGTTGTATAGGAGCAGTGATCAGCCGCAGCATCCAAGGACCAACTCCAGTTCTTTAACCTTCTGCCTTGCTCAGGGGAACAGGCAGGAGTATTAACCTTAACATGCATGTTTTTCTGATGGTGGGAGGAAACCAGTGCACCTGGAGGAAACCCACACAGACACAGGGAGAACATGCAAACTCCTCACAAAGGATCTAGAACTGGATTGGAACCCTTGACCTTCTTGCTGTGAGGCAACACTGTTAACCACTGCGCCACCGTGCACGCTTGCATACATGCAAGTAAACTGGGCAGGGATTCCACCTCTCTACAGGTAACACAGTTCCCTTCCAGCGACTCCAAATCTACATGGCTCATATGAGCATTCTTGAATTGTACAGTTGAATGAATTCCATTTTTACTTGTCATGATTAGTACCCACCTTGTGGGGGCGGACACAAACTTGGATGGAGTTTGGGGGATTAAGGCCGGATGTCCATCCTGACACCCTGCGGTTGGTTCGAACCTGCAACATCTGGCTCGTCATGTCCCGAGGTACGTGCTCTACCACTGATCTACTAAATCCCCAGATTGCAGAAGTTAGTATAATCAGATTATTCATGCTTATTCTGCCTTGTGCAATTTCTGAACCTCTCACTGAGGTCAGTGCCTTGCACAGCGAAACATAAAAAACAGATGATATTTACTGTTTTAACCATGAATAAAAGCTAAAAAGTTATTCAGATCACTGGCACAAACCAAGAATATCTATATTAACTATGTGTGTTGTTTTTGGAGTCACTAGAAGTTACAGGGGCGTCGCAGCTCAGGAGGTAGGGTGATCATTTAGTAATCAGAGGATTGGTGGTGTGGAAATCTCCTTGAGCAAGGGACTGAGCCCCTAAATTCCCCCCGGGCACCATGGCTGCTCAATGCTCCTATACAATGGGATGGGTTAAATGTAGATAATGAGTTTCACTGTGAATGTACAGTGACAAATAAATGCAGTGAAGCTTCTTTAGTTGCTTTTTTAGATGGCGTGATCACTGCCCCATCTGCTTCCACACTAGCTCTCGCTGCACACGCTGAGTGCATGTATAGTCACGTTCAGAGTCCGTGAAGGGAAAAAAATGTTCTCAATCAATGTAGTATCTCCACTAGGTCCTAATACATTCCATTTTATTCTGGAGAGGTTGATATTTTCATTTTCAGTGGGGAGCTGTCCAGGACACCATTGTCAAAACAAACTAAGGCCCACGGCCAAGTCATGTTGAGGTACACAGTGAAAAAACCAATCAGAACCAAACTGTCAGTGGAGGTCAGTGTAAAATCACTGGCCCATTCAATAAGTCCTCCTCAAAACATGCCCATTCCGTGTCTCCAGTTTTAGAGGTTGTGATGCTCACAGTAATTATTAATGGATGTGTTCTTACACAATGTGTCAGAGAGTCGTAATTGGTTCTGACGCAGGTATGTCTCCAAACCCTCCAGCTTTCTGGTATCATCGCTGGCCACGGCCTCGAACAGCCCTTTGATGGAAAACTTCTCCCTTAGTTGTGCGTCATTGAGAGATTGTGTCCCCAAAAGCTCCCTAAAAACAATAGAATAACATTCATATGAATATAAACAGCACATAATATGTTATGATACATATGATTTATAGTGGTGGTTCGATCCCTGGCCCCATGTTGAATTGTACTCGAGTAAGACACTGAACCCCCTAACTCCTCATGCCCTGCGACGGAATGGTGAGCTGTCCACGGTGTTCCCCTGCCTCTTGCCCCATGAGTGTTGGGGATAGGCTCCAGCATGACTCTGTGACCCAGCTTCGGTTAAGCGGTTGGATGGATGGATGGATGGATGGATCATATATCAGATGTGTTAAATATCTTTTAATGTAAAAGGTTATATAATCACGTTGATTTATACATTTATGCTACTACCTATCTGTCTGTCTATGTCTATGGTAAAATATGGTTAAAAGACTTGCTTTGTTGATCCTCTGTAGAAGGGTCGACCTTGTGATGCCTGACTTGGAGGTGTGTGCTCTACTGCTGAGCAGCCTTTACTATGCTTCGCAATGTCAAGGAAAAAATCAGAGTCTTCGAACCTGAGAGGTGGCGGTGTCTTACCTGGCGTAGTTTGTGTTGAATCTGCACTGTGATTTGACCAGCCCTATTGTTTCCTGGTTGTTGGAGTCCATGGGTGGTTTTTCCAGCCTGAAGAGGTTGCAGGACATGATGGCTAACAAGTTGGCTCTCCTTCTCTTCTTCCTCTCTAGTCTGTCCTGATCTCTCTTCTCTGGGTCTCTGGGATCACTCTCCAAACGCCACTTACTTGCCTTTGACTTGGACCTTCTAGATCTCTTCTACAAACCATGGTAAATGAGATGGTGTGTTAAAGCAATATGGGAACAATCGATCGTGGCATATGCATCTATCACTGTGGGCTACATTCTTAGCGTTGACAGTATCAATGGCAACTTGCTCACTTTGTAGAGGTTGGTTGTATCTTAGGAAAAGCCACTTTATTTGGCCATTGTATTCTTACAATGGAATTTGTATTTCTGTGTTCGACCCATCCTATTGTATAGGAACAGTGGGTAGCTGGAGCACCCAGGGAGCTGTTGAGGGTTCACCATCTTGCTCATGGACACTCCAGCACTCTTTCTGAAGGAGCCAGGTATCGAACCAGCAACCTTCCATTACAGGACAACCCACTCTACCTCCTGAGGCATGCCGCCCTTCTCAGGCCTTATGTTCTTGTTTGAGGCATTTGTTTTTTTAACGTGGGTGGATGTGTTGTAGTGGAGAAGACCTGACTGTCACTGATGGGATGTTGGTTTAAATCCAAAGAAAAACAGGAGAGAATATGGGCATGTAAACTGGCACGGCTCTCTGCTCACCACCAGTTGCTTTTGCAGAGTCGATGCACAGTAAAGGTACATTTGTTAAAGGGATGCCCTAGTTACCACTGTGCACAACATCCATGTGCATGAAGCAGGCATATTGAAACCAACTCGCTCTGGGCTCTGACACTGGCTGAGTTTACATGTGACTGGGATTCACGACGTCTTCGCGACAAGCTTGGAAAACTCAGCCAGGGTTGGTTTAATGTGGTATCTAGTGTCCGTTTGTTGCTCCTATCAGTGTGATATTTTTTATTTCTATCCCTTTTACATATGTAGGGGCGGCATAGCTCAGTGGGTAGAGCGGTCATCTGGCAATCGGAAGGTTGCAGGATCGATCCCTGGTCCTGCATACAGCATGTCAAGGTGTCCTTGAGCAAGACACTTAACCCCTAACTGCTCCCCGAGCGTCATGTTGTTAGCTCACTGCTCCTATACAATAGGTTGGGTCAAAAATGCAGAGAAATCCACATTTCCCCTTGAGGGACTGATAAGGGAATCATTGTTATTATTATTATTATTATTATTATTATTATTATTATTATTATTTATTACATCCCTTGAAAAGAAAGATTGCAGACTGCCTATAGAATTGAAAGGCATGCGGAAGTGATAACCTCGTTAATGGCGTTCTTCACTGTGATCACGTACTGGTAAAACTCTCGGCACTTGGTTTCAGATACCTCGGAACAAATCCATCATCATATACCATCTATCATAGAAAAGAGCTGCCCCCCAGTTATAATGATGATGAAGATAATAATGATCGTAATAATAATATAATAAGGATAACAATAATAATCGGAAGCAGCAACAGCTGCAGATTTAAGTCCAAAAATTAATATAGAGGTTTCAATAGAAAAATAATATAGAGGTTTTAGTTCCACTTCAGTATACCGGAGATGGTCGAACTCTTGATGGATGCAAAGGCAGTGAGAAACAACTGACTAAAAAGTACTCACCATTTTACTGGTTACTCTTATCACTGTTTTAGCAGTCCAATTAAACTGATGGACATATATGTTTTGTTTTTCATTGCTTTTTTAATTTCTCTATCTCTTCCGTTCTTTAGGTGGAGAATCTGTCCTGAAGTGACTCTTGGCTACAGCATCTCTGACGTATGTACTGTTCCTGTGTGTGCATGCAGAAATGTGGGCAGGCACGAACCGATGTAAGTATGAATGTGCCCAAGTAACTTCTCTGTGTCAGTGAATCGGCTGTCTGTCTGCATAACAAATTAGCGGAAGCACTCCGAAGGGTTTTCAAAGAGCATCTCAGCAACACCCATCTTCAGATAAAGTTTTTTTTCTCCATTATACACTAATGGGTGAGAAGATTGAGCAAGATAATGCAGTGGATCTTAATATCAAAAGCCATCGAGTTATTCTAATACGAGGGCCATTACAGTAATGCGTTGCATTCTAGTGCTGAATCATGGAAAGAAGACCTTGCAGGATTGTGGAGAATCTTCTACGATTTGGTCTCTGAGTCAAGGATGTTCTAAAATCACATCTTCCTTCATTAATTCTGTCCATCAAACCTGAATCCAGGTACTTTTTTCACCTACCGTTCGTGCCACAGTAGCTCAGCGGTAGTGTGCCTCCAAGTCAGGCATCGTGGGTTTGATCCCACCGTGGAGCATAAGGAAGGGCATCGAGCCTCAGTCCCTGTTGCTCCGTTTATGTCCGTGTCCACCCACACAAAACGTGGGGACGGATTGTGATACTAAAACTGGGTCTCTCTGTTTCATGTGTTTTGTAGCAATAGGGTAATAGTATAAATATTCTATTCTCTCTTTGTATTTAGATTTGAGCGTGTTTTATTACCACACGACCAAGGCTGGTGGAATTTTTTTCCTTGCATTTATTATTATTGAGATGATTTTGTTAGGCGTTTTAACCATTATATACAATACAATACAATTACTAGATTACCACCCTAGCTACGCCACCAAAGATGGGAATCGAACCCACAATACCTGGCTTAGGAGGCCAGTGCCTTATCCATTAGGCCACTGGGTCTGAACATATAAATAATCACTTATCCCCTACTTCTTTTTGATATTTATGAGTCTTATATTTTGGGGCTAGGGTAGCTCAGTAGTAAAACATGTGCTTCAGGACATGACAAGCCATAAGTCGTAGGTCCGATCCCACCACAGGGCATCTAGAAGGGCATCTGGCCTCAATCCCCCCATGCTCCATCTATGTCCATGTCCACCCTCATAACATTGGGACTAATCGTGACACTTAAAAGTAGAATTATGAATTTTATACTGATATATCTGTGTAGTTTTAAATGATAGGATTTATTTGTGTTCTGCCAAATGTCTGAATAAATACATACAGGTGCTGGTACATACATTTTTTTTCTAGGGTGTTGGAGCAGAGCCATCCTCTAATCAGATAAACCATCATCAGACCAGGAGGGACAGCAGGGCAGAGCTGTCATGTTTTGATGGTGACCCACCACAGACGTGTCCTCTGGTTTTGCTCCCTTGTGTTTTTGTTGGTCATTCTGTCTTCTGCTGTGTACCACGCTGAACAGCCACGTTTGATTTCCGGAGTCTTTGTAAGCTATGATTTTGAGCGGGGAAAGTGCATACAGGCATGTGGTTTTTCTAAGTGCACAGGATGTGCACCTGTTTCTCCAGTGTTGAGGTTGTTACCCTCGCTTGCCGCGCTGAAAACCTCCAGTTCAAACACTGGCCGGAAACATGTCACCGTGATACCTTAAAAGAGATGCAGGGGACATTTAGACATCTCAGTCAGTTTTTTG
>OMLC01067206.1:0-12875 GCA_900302585.1 Regalecus glesne | reverse complement strand
TTACAGGGACTCTAACTCTCTCAATCGTATGTCACTTTGAACAAAAGCGTCTGCTAAATGGGGGCAGCATAGCTCAGTGGGTTCGATCCCCGGTCCTGCATCCGAGGTGTCCTTGAGCAAGACACTTAACCCCTAAATGCTCCCCGAGCGCCAGATGTTGGCAGCTCACTGCTCCTATACAATAGGTTGGGTCAAAAATGCAGAGAACAAATTTCCCCTTGCGGGACTGATAAGGGAATCATTATTATTATTATTATCATTATTATTATTATTATTATTTATTTATTATTAAGTATTGTCGAGTGAATATCCTTTACAAAATGGTAGTGAGACCAGCTATGTTTTATGGTTTGGAGACAGTAGCAGTGACAGAAAGACAGGAGGCAGCACTGGAGGTGGCAGAGTTTAAGATGCTAAGATTTTCCTTGGGAGTGACAAAGATGGACAGGATTAGGAGTGAGTATCTTAGAGGGACAGCTCATGTTGGATGGTTTGGAGACAAAGCAAGAGAGGCAAGATTGAGATGGTTTGGTTATGTGCAGAAGAGAGTTGCTGGATATATTGGGAGAAAGATACTGAATGTGGAGTTCCCAGGCATAAAGACGAGGAAAACCAAAGAGGAGGTCTATGGATGTAATGAGGGAGAACATGCAGATGACAGGTGTGACCGGAAGATATAGTCCATAGGAAGGGATGGAGATTGATGACCGACTGTGGTGACGTCTAATGGGAGCAGCCTAAACTAGTAGTTGTAGATTGTAAAGGGAATTACCTTGCACAAGTTAACCCATGTATGGAAACCGAACTGCTCACAAGCAGGCCATCCCAGATTTAAGGAAACTTTTACAATTTTCCTCTGTTTATTTCTTTCTCCATTTCAAGGCATCCCTTTTTCTGTTGGTGTAATCTCCCGCATCTTCCAGACTGCCTCATGCCCCCCCTTTGTCTCCCTCTTGCAATTCACCTTAATCCTTGTAGTAGGTAGTCCACTGCATTGTAACTGATGTTCTTTACTCTTTGTCCATTTAGGTTTTCTATGTTTTTCTCTCTGTCCTTGAGCTAACTTCCTTTCTCCTGTCTGTATTTCCTCTTCTCTTGTCAGTTTTTGTGGCAGAGAGGGCAAATGGAGGAAGGGAAATAAAAGACAGATAGATGGGATGAATAGATACATGATTTAACATAATGAATGTGGTTGGGAAATAAATTAACTCTGGAATGTGAATGAATATTTTGAAGGATGGAAATGTATGGACCCTGTTGCACAGTGTACCACTGTTTCTTGTTTCCTCCAAACTACTTTCTTTGACAATGTCCCTTTGTGCCCATGCTCTTATCAGTGTTTTACAAAACCCAATTTTCCCTATACTTTCCAAGAGTCCCTTCTGGGAGTTCCTTCTCTTAGTCAACTAACTTTGACTCCGTCATTTGAAAGCACTTTTTAAAGCAGGATACTCACAGCATGGTGGTGCAGCGGTTAGCACCGTTGTCTCACAGCAGTGTCTTGTGTTCAAATCCTTTACCAGGTCTTTTCTGTGTGGAGTTTGCATGTTCTCCCGGTGACTGCATGGGTTTTCTTCAGGTGCTCCATTTTCCTCCGACCATCAAAATGACATGCAGGAGTGAAGAGGCGAATTAGTTTGAAGTTATAATCTGGTGCAGCACATCAAATGGTGACGTTTATGTAAAACGCTGCACATGGTTCTTTAGAAAAAGTGTCCTAACTGCCATAACAACTCTGCATTCCCAAGCTGCATATTTTGAGTTTTTGTCTGTGCCAAAGCAAATGTTTTGAACTATTGTAACACTCATCTTAACTTACATCATGATGTTGGCTGCCTAACCTTTAGCACAAAACTGAAGTATGGGAACAGGGAGATACATACAGTCAAGTCAGTCTTTTATTAAAGTTGACTCACTTATCTAAATTGTCATTCAAATCCAAAATGTTTAGGAGAGACAAAAGAAACGGGGTTCGTCATATATTAGCTATTTCAAGCAGTAGAGTAAGCTATTATAGTTTACAAGAATTAAGTTTTTTTCATTTAAATAATGCCTAATTGTGACAGTCAGTGAGACTGGGCACTGTTTAAGTGTACAATACATGTATCTATTCCATATCAGGGCAGCATAGTGCAGGCGTTGGGGTAATTATCTTGTAATCTGAAGATTGGTGGTTCGTTCCTTCAGAAAACCTGTTGAAGTGTCCTTGAGCAAGGCACTGCACTCTTAACTACTTGGAATAGCAGAAGGAAATTAGCCTGGGGGCTAAATTTGACATATTTACATTTGACTCTAAATGTTCATTAATATGCACTATCCCTATAAAAGCAACCTTTTCATTTATTTTTTCATTTCCAAATCAGAAATGAAAGCTGGCAAAAGTACCGACTTGCTGTCTCTTGTACATGGAGCTGACTTACTGAAGACAGAGAGGAGGATAACCCAGGTCCAGAAGCTTGTGGTCGAAGAATATCTCAGTAAGTAACAACTTGAAATTTTGAAGTCGAATAGAATATGGCAGTTGGCACTGGCAAAAAGGAATTATTCAGGGGAGACGTACAAGTTAGACAGTGGGAGAGACAATACAGCATAAATTTAGCATTTGATGGCAATAGCTGATTAAATTTTGTCTAAAAATAACAATTAAAATTGTTGAGTTGAAGAAAAATCCTTTGGCAAACTTGTTTCATCACATGACCTGCAGTTACTTGGTGTTATTTATTTATTTATTAGAGTAAACTTGAACTATAACAAAAATCTAGAAAACATATTAATATAAAACTTTGAACACTTAATTCTGAGAAAAAAAATCTACGCTTCAGCACCTTGAGCTAAGTTGTCAATTAATTAAAAAAAATGTTCAGATGAAAATTTTATGACTTCAAGCTTTACAGGCCACTTGCAAATGTCAAATTATTTAAGGCTGATATGAGACTAAATTACCCAGTTGCAATTTATTATTTTATCATCTGCCATCTCCATGGAATTCTTTATAGTTAGGCAACAACTTTGGAAAAATCCTCAATATGCATGGTCTTTATCATCCATACACGCAGACACACACCTTTCTAGGATTTCCTTACTGCAGTAATAGCTGCCTTTTTCACCTCTCTTACAGATTATAAGAAGAAATATTCTTGCCTTGGTATGTAAGCTAACACATTCCTGACCCCTAAGAACGCCACTAGCCTTGACTTCCTTGACACATTGCCTTAATTAGCCCCTGCTCATCAAGTCATCTTTTCTTCATCCCGTCTGACACCAGTATCCCTGTGATTACTTTAAATCAAACAACTTCCTCTTCCATCAGATTGGCAGGCTAAGGTACTTATTTAAGTAATGAGCTGCAAAAGGTTATATATTGATTTTGATGAATCTAAGTGGCATTGTTGGAAATGTCACAAGGTAATAGATGTAAGTGGGACTATCCATTAGTAAGTCATTATGTACCTTTTTGTTACAGCTGTTTTATTGTGGATTTTTCTTTATTTTTGGCCATGTCATTACCAATAAGAAAGAGCTAAAACATCTACAAGAAAAGACCAGGACTATCCATTTTGTAGCACTATTTGCAATATCATGGGTTTGAATCCAGCTCACCATATATCCCATGGTTTATCACTTATTCTATCATTATCCACAGTTTAGAGAAGACAAAGTAACTCTGTGTGTGGGTGTGGGAATAAAACAATAGTTACACCCGGTGCTTAAGTTGCTGACTGCCCGGTATCAAGTTTTATTCTCCCACGCAGTGGTTAAAAAACCACCTTTGTTTTTTGAAAGGGGATTCTCAGTGGAGGCTCTTATTATAGATTCAGTCTAAAGTACTGTCATTTTATTCTATAGCCTGGGAAATCGCTAAATGCAGATAAGGGGCCATATTTTGAATTCTCGACTTGTTGAACCTTATAGGTACCATCCGCTGTCGCCTTCAATCTAAACTCATCACTCACATCACATCACTCTTTTCCACCTCGACATGCCTGGAAACATTATATGGGCATATCATTATTAAATAGACACACGTAATGTCCCCTGAGCAGTCAACGGCATTGACTACATGATGGAGTGGAGCCAGATGAAAGAGTAAAGTGAGGAAGGACTGGAGAAAAAGCAATGAGGCTTCTCTTTGAAACGAAAATGAGCAGAATGTGAGGAGTTGACAGACTACAGGCCTTAATGAAATCCGGTGCACTAGATTCTGAGTTGGGGTCAAAGTGAAAATGGATTTGATCTTCTTAAATTAGAAAAGTTATCAGCAGGGTAGCAAAGCATATATCATGCTAACATTTGTTTCACAGGTTTAAATATGTATATGTTTACTCCTTTATTGTTCTTTCCATTTGTTAGCCTCTGAGCCTGTATGCTTCTATATGCATATGTGGTTATCATTAAATAGTCTGGTTAGTGTACGTGTATTTATAATTGTGATTTCCCATAATTAAAAAATTCGGAATATCTATCTTTCAGCCATTCTTGATATTGAATCCCAAAAATCAATATAATTGTAAGATGAAATCAGTTAAATGTTAAAGTTGTTAAATAATTTAATGATGTTTCACATTTCTTAACATCTCCCATGTTCCACATGGCCTCCCTCCGGCTCTTTGTGAGCTACGCTTGTCCAGAAAACTTGTTGGTTTGATTGCATGGTTAAAAAGATAGGTTTTTACTGTGTTCTGTTTGCATTGTGAAAAATTCATGAATACCGTTTTTATGTCTGCACAAGTAGTTTAAAGGCACATTGAACTGTGATTTTATCCAAACTAAGCTCAGTTGCTGGATGTCTACAGGGCTCACTCACATCTCCTCTCCAAATAGGGGAAATGTAAATTATCTTTGCTTTTTGTCTAGCATAAAAAAATTCCCCCCGCGACCCGATTTTGGATAGGCGGTTGACGATGGATGGCTCGATGGATCAAAAAAATGTCTCAACAAAGTTTTCACAATGCACTATGCAAAATCCTAGAAATTACATTATACTTTTTCGTTATTTTTCCATTATACACATATATGTTTTGTTGGACTGCAGAGGACTCCATATCCAACTTCTACAGTGAAAGATGACAAATATGCATATTACAAAAGAATAGTTCAAAACTTTGATCTAATTGTTAGGAATTTTCATGTACTCGTGAAAATGTTGCTTTAAAAAGTGTTAATGCTAGGCTAACAAGTAAAAACTTAACAAATGTAAATGGCCTTCTTATTAAATGACGCTTTTCTAGTCTAGCGATCATTCAAAGTGCATTACAATTAATTTCTCATATTTACTGACCTACGTAGCAGGCTACCAAACCACAACGCCTGTCTCTCCCAGGTGTGTGCTCTACCCGCTGAGCCATCACAGCTCTACCATCTGCTTTGGAACAAGTAAAAACTATTAACCATCTGTTCTGGAGTTGGTATAATCCGCTTCTTTTCAGAGGAGCTGCGAATGATCCTGGTCAACATCCACCAATTGAGAGCCTAGTTCACACTACATGATTCTTGCCCAGATTTTCCACTCCCCGACAGTTTTTGGAGCTTCTTAACAAAAGCCCCAGATCAGAGGCAAATAGGCGTTGGCTCAGCACTCACAAATCAGTGCTATGTGTGAATTGTTCAGAGACACGAGCTGAGAGCTGGCCGATGCATATCAGATGCATCCCAGATATCTAGCAAGCTAAATATCTGGACGTGTCTGGCAGTCCAAATTTTGCACTATGAAACGTGTTGTGACTGCCAATGAGGGTGGCGAAGAGCTAGAGCCAATGATAAGGATGAAAGCTGGTGAAAAGCTATGCTTCTTAAGTTGATCGGTTTTGTTTACACTATCTGTATTTGATTTACTTTTTGTATGTTAGTTTGTTGATTTTTTTTGGTTTGTTTTACTGAAATTGCTAGCTCTTTCTTTTTTATTGTCACAGAAGTTCTTATTTATTTGACTGTTTAGTGTTACCTTTTCCATAAATATTTGCCACAAAGTTTAAAAGTAGTCTATCTAAATATGTCATTAAAACAATTGCAAAACGGGGAAAAAAACATGCAGAAACGCATATCTCACAAGAAAAAATGCACAAGATGCATGTCCGCAGAACAGAAAATCCTTGCTGCCCATACATCCCAATCCAATTTTCCCCCCATTTTATTTTCTTTTTCTTCATTTCGTCACTCCAAATCAGTGTAAAAACTTGAAGTGCTTGTTTCTGGCGGACATCCATTATTGGAAGAAAAAAATTCTTTGTCACGCATGAGATTGTGTAATTCCTTGTGTCACACTTTGTTTTCATGATAAAACAAAGTTTGAAGACCAGACACGCTCATCGGGGGTTCCTTCTGGTTAAAGATTTTGTAGTGTGTAACCCCCTGTTGCCACTCACATAGATTGAAGAAAACAACGACTTCCAATAATCACTAAAATTTTGATTCATTTCATCTGGACACGTTTATTGAGAGTGACATTTCATCACTCCTACAAGTGACATCTCAAAAATTCCTGATTACAAGATATCAACTTGTGTAGTGTGAACATTAAAGAAATCTAACAACTTTGAAAGTCAGGCGGTGTGAGCATGGCATAAAGCTACTCAACATTCAACCTACCCTCAAACTGCATATACTGACATAAAAATGATATCTACTGTTTTTTTATCCAAGTAGGGAAATAACAACCCTAACTAATGGAATATTCCATCAAAATAGAACAAAAAATAGCATTTTGGACATTGACATTTTTTAAAAAATCGCTTACAAAGTCAACAATAAACTTATTTGTGTCCAGGACGGAGATTAGAGGCATCAAGCCCAGCCACTATACCAGTGAATGACCTGAAGGTCCTCTTAAATCTAGCCAGAGATCAGTACCTGAAGATGCAAGATTCCACTGTACCATCTGCTGCCCCCTGTCTGCTGGAAAACCAAGGACACAATGTCTCTAAGACCTCAGGTTGGTTGACATTTAAAAAGAAATATTAGGACCTAATGATATCATCATTTAGTCAAATTTAGACATGTTTAAATAGTAACTGGACTGACTTGTTCTTCTATAGTGCTTTTCTTGTCTAACGACTACTCAAAGCACTCTACGATGAATGCCTCACATCTATGTACAGAGATAACTTTCAACCATTTACACACTCGTTTTCACCTGAAAATATAGCATATATCCCAACCCGCTACAAATATTAACTCATGCTAGAATTTTTATGTTCTGCTGATATTATCCTATAATATCATATGTTTCCCTCTATTGAGGTTTGTAGAGGTTTTCAATTTCAAAGGGTATTTAATTTTAAAGGGTATATAATCTATAATAATAAACAAATATATTCAAAAAAATAGGATTAAACTTTGTAAAAATATTGAACACAGGCCTTATACTCTAATAAAGATCTTTTGCGTTTTCTCCCCGTTGTGATAGAGCTAAGAAGTGTTCCCTCACAACATTCAGACTGGCCGGAGAGGAGTGTCCTCCACAATATAGAGAACCTCCGAAGAAGACGACAAAAAAAGAGGTAATTTTGAATCTACTTTTTGAATTAACTTAATTTATTTGGTTTTGAACGATATTGATAGTGTTCTCTGTAAATTTGCTAAGCCTATTGTCAGCCACCTCTTTTTTTTTTACTGTGTAAACTCCCTCAGATTGCCACAGAAGATTGTGAAAACTGCTCCTAAACCTGGATACAGTGTATGCTAGCTGTTTACATAAGAAGGTTAACATCTTAAGTAGGGACCCAACCCACCCTAGCTATTTGTCCCCTTGCCATTGGGGAAGAGATATTGGGCCATCGAAGTCTGAACTAGCATACTGAAGAACAGCTTCTCAGCTTCCATCACCCCACAACCTCCCGTAGCCGTTGGAAACTGAGGTCTTGCTTGTGTAAAAGTGCATTTTATTTATTATATACAGGTGGTGAAAATGATAATAATAATAATAATTAATAATAATAATTTCCCTTATTATTCCCATAAGAGGAAATGTACAATTATCTGACTTTAGCCCATCCTACTGTATGGGTACAGTGAGAAGCCGCCATTTAGCGCTTAGGAAGCAGTTGGGGATTGGTGTCATGCTTAACGACACCCCGACATGTTTTCTGAAGGACCAGGGATCAAACCACCAATTTTAGATTACTAACTCTGCCGCCCATAGAAAACACTAATTTGAATCTGTTGTATAATGCCTCTTTGTACTTCACTGTCTGTACTGTCACTGTTTACTTGACTAATTCAAGTACCTTATTTGATAAAGATAGAGGATACTACCTCATATCCATCCATCCATTTTCAACCGCTTATCCGAAACTGGGTCGCGGGGGAACTGGAGCCTGTCTCAGTTCTCATTGGATGAAAGGCAGGGATACACCCTTAAAGGGTTGCCAGCTCATCACACGGAAGAGCAATTAAGGGAACACTGTCTTGCTCAAAGACACTTCAACACGCTTCTCTGCAGGTGCAGGGCTCGAACCTGCAACCATCTAATTGCCAGACAACCGTTCTACCCACTGAGCCATGAGCTATTACCTCACATCTATCTTGTTTATATGCCTTGTTTTTCTAGTTTATTTTATTGACCTTGTTTTTTTTGTCTTTTTTTTCTATTGCTGCTAGTTTCTGAGTTACCAAACATAGTTTCATTGTATGCCTTCAATGACAATAAAGTATCTCAATTTCAGGTTCAGCTTGTTGTCGGGACCTGGCTCCAGCGATAGTTTGCTGGGCCCTAAAGACAGTCACAAGGTGTCCTCTGCTCCTCTGGATGCCAGAGAACTTCTAAAACACTTCACATCTGAGGGCATGCCTACTGGAGAGCTACACCCACTGGCTATCCACAGGGGGTATGTTCACTTCATCTTTTTTACTGCATGATGAGTGGCAGCTCAAGTTCAGTATCTGCATGTGTGTCTTCCTTAGCCAGGGCTTTTTATTTAAAACGCTGATAAGCGCTGTCCAAATATGTGGGGCTTTTTTGTTGTTGTTTTTATTGGCACAAATCCAGACATAGAAAAGCAGACTGTTGTAAAGATGTGAACTTAGCATGTTATGCCTATTCACACATGCCCATGGAGATAGAAATATGGCTCTGTACTGACAGAAAGACTGCGTTTTGAAACAGATTTACAGATGGATAGACAGACAGCCAAGGCAACATGGTTGGCTTTTTGAGCTCATTTTCACATGAAAGCCAGAGTGGATGAGTGTAAAGAGTATTTGATTAGGATCATCAGCCGACTGGAATGAGCTCCTGACCTCCCATAGAAAAATGCATCAATTTAGTTGGTGAGGACAGATAGTGTCTGTAGCAGAAAATACCACATTTCACTATAGCAGTGGGTTCATAAGCTTATAGTAAGGTTTTTGTCTGCCAGAATCAAGTCTGAGTGGTTTTGAGAGCTGTGCCTCGCTGAGAATCTCTCAAAGGAGGAGTTCAAAATCATAAAAATGATAAATGAAACCAAGTTTATCTCTCACTGACTGTTCTCCCTCCTATCTTGTATACTGTCTCATTGCCCTTTTCCTGATACCTCTTGCTCTGTTTCCTTGTCTCCCCCTTTCACTACCTATCAACCCTCTTCACCTGTTTCTATTCCATCCTCTATCTTCCTCTAACTCTCTTATCTTTATTTCTTCTCTCTGTCTGCACTTTTCCCACTCTCCCCCTCTCTCTCACTTTGTCTTTCTGGCCACCTTTCCATCTTTCTAACTTATGTCCCTCCAGAGGTAAAAATGTTTTCCAGTTGTCTCCAGACCTGACTCCGAGGAAGGTCAGCCAGATGCCCTTCAGCAAGGCTTCCATCTCCCACTATCATGGCATTGAGTATGTGTATTCATGCTATATGAGCACACAGAACATTGAATTCAAGAAGGGTGAATTGACAGGGTTCCCACATATTCTGGAAACCTTAGATTGTGTGCGTGCGTGTGTTCGTGCATGTGTGTGTGTTTCAGTCAGTCTCGTCTTGTCTAACTATCCAAAGGGATTGTGGTGAGGGTTCCATTGATTTTCAACTCTGAAAAAGATGTCCTTGGGCGAACAAGGGCTGTCATGTGTATCAAAACAAAAATCTCTGAAATGACCTGGAAGATGCAAAGTTATTCACTCTTTCCATTTTAGAGTTTGACTGTGGGGACAAAAGTCATCAATATAACACGTAAAATATTAAAATTACATAAATAAAATGATAGAAGTTTAGAATTGGTTCACCAACAGTCCATTAATCTTTAATGATGATGTTTTAGATAACAGCCTCCCAGCTGGGGATGGATGTTTACTTAGCCTGTGCTATGCAATCGGTAAAGGAAGTTTGTGGAAATCCATGTAAGATTTATTATAATTGTTAAATTCAGTTGTCGGGAGGGGCTTTAGGACAGGGAATCATATTAATCCCCTTCATGCTCAGTAAATTTGAGGCATACATTGTGAAATGATTGGTCGCTAAACTAGAAAAGTGCCATGTAAAAATGAGTACATTTACCATTTAGCAATGGAACGGTCTTTTTCATGAGGCTTAGAATACAACCACAGGAGTGACAAGATAACTTTCCCATTCCACAATTGACTTATTGCTCTATACGGGGTCTTACTGCTACTTAGATTTAATTCCTACTCCCCCATCGAGTCCAACAGGGTCACAAAACATGTTTACCAGATTTATTGAGCAACATGTGAAGAGTGCTTTATAAACGGTTTCATCTCTCAACCAATACTATAATTCACCTCACCCATGCTGCAATTAATGTACATAACCTCAGAACGTTCGGTAAATACTGATTTATGCATACTTTGCTCACCGATGCTTATAAAAATATCATAAATGCAACCATTATTTGCCACTGTAGGGATGAGAAATGTCCTGTCTTTTAGTTGTAACTTTGGAAACCCTGCACATTATAGTGTTGATTAACTTTGGGCTGTCAATTTTGCTCTAGCAACACATTGCTGAAATATTTGAGACAAAATCCCTCTTGTTTCTTTTTCTTTCATTCCCCATTTCCATCTACATTTGTCAAATCAATATTTTACTTGCCTGTTCAGGTTCTGCCTGGATAATCAGCAGGCCTTGGACCGGGATCGGAGCTTCGCTCGACTCCAGTCACGTCTGATCCGCTATGAGACCCAAACCACCTGTTCCAAAGAGCCTTGTCCGCTCCCCTTTGCCCTCAGCCCAGCTCCCTCACCTGCTGTCATATCAGAACAAGGAAGTGTCCCTGATGGAGAGATGCTGCAGAATGCTGATGTAGCACGCCTTAAACGCAAGTCCTGGGACATGGATGGTCCAGGAGGATATCCTCGCAAAAGGTAAAAATACTCAGATATGTGAACTTGTTTTTTCCTGAAGCTCGCCTCCTGTGAGAGGCCCACATTTTAGAAGTGCGGAAAATGTGAGAACCAAGGAAGGTCTTTCGAAATTTGGATTAGTTTCTCATTCCTGGAGTTTGGAAATTTTAATTGCTTGGAGTCTGAACATCAAATGGACAGTTTGATTTTTTTTTGTGTGTATGTGGTTGAAGACATCAATGTAGAATTAATTAAAACAGGATTGAAGCAGTCATAAGAAGTTTGCATTTAGATAGGGTGTTAGTGCATGCATGTGATTGAGCAAGGGAGTATGTGCACCCGTACATGTCCCCATCAACTCTGTCTGTGTGTGTGTGTGTGTGTGTGTGTGTGTGTGTGTGTGTGTGTGTGTGGGTGTGTGTGTGTGCGCGCGCGCGCATGCACGCGCGATTCAGATTGGCCAAGTCAGAGAGCAGTGACTCACTGGGTTCACAGAGCAGCGCCAGTAGTGGGACACATCCTTCTGGGAGGTCACTAAGGCAACAACCAATCCGATCCCAGTCAGCCTCCTCTTCAGCTACAAGACAGACATCTTCGGGTAAGCAAAAGAGCATGAAACTCAGCTGTTACTGAGGTAGATTTATGTTTTGGTGGTGGCAGCAATGAGCTAATGTGATCAAGATGATGTTCACTATCTTAGGAACTAGTCTTAGTGGGCTGTTGTATTCATACATTGAGATATTATTGTTATTATTATTTATTTTTTTAGGGGCAGTATAGCTCAATGGGTAGAGTGGTCATCTGGCAATCGGAAGGCTACAGGTTCGACCCCCGGTCCGCAGAAAGCACGTCGGGGTGTCCATTAGCAAGACACTGAACCCCTAACTGCTCCCCAAGCGCCATATGGTGGCAGCTCACTTCTCCTATAAAATAGGATGGGTTAAAATGTAGAGAAATTTTCTAATTTTCTCCTTGTGCAATTGATGAGTGAATCCATTATTATTATTATTATCCATCCATCCATCCATCCATCCATCCATCTTCAACGGCTTATCCGGTGTCGGGTCGTGGAGGTAGCAGATTTCAGCCGGGACCTCCAAGCTTTCCTTTCCCTTACAACATCCACTAGCTCTGATTGGGGGATCTCAAAGCATTCCCAGGCCAGTGTGGAGATATAATCTCTCAATCTGGTCCTTGGTCTACCCCGTGGCCTTCTCCCAGCTGGACGTGCCTGAAAAACCTCCTTTGGGAGGTGATCAGGTGGCATCCTTACTAGATGCCCGAACCACCTCAACTGGCTCCTTTCTATTTGTAGGACCAGTGGCTCTACTCTGAGTCCCTCACGTATGTCTGAGCTTCTCACCCTGTCTCTAAGGGAGACACCAGACACCCTCCTAAGAAACCTCATCTCAGCTGCTTGTATCCGTGATCTTGTTCTTTCAGTCATGACCCAGCTTTCATGGCCATAGGAGAGAGTGGGCACAAACATTGACCGGTAGATTGAAAGCTTTGCCTTCTGGCTCAGCTCTCTCTTGGTAATGATGGTTTGGTAAAGGGAGCTCAATACTGCTCCAGCAGCTCCAATTCTCCGGTCCAACTCATGATCCATTAT